>NDGM010449655.1:0-10578 GCA_002564305.1 Octomys mimax | reverse complement strand
AACTCAGGCCCTTGAGCTTGCCAGGCAAGTGCTTATTCTACTGAGCCATCTCCCTGGCCCCAGTATGTCTTTCATGACAAGTTTCTTCTTTAATCTTTTTGTGAATGGTAGAAGCAGCTGTATTTCCCAGCCCTTCTTACAAGATATTGATGCTACAGTGTCACAAAAGTTTGGTTTCAACTCTATTCCTTAATAATTGGGCAAACTATGGAAATTAAGCCTCAGCTCCCTTCAAAAATAGAAAAAATGTGAGGGCAATGGTCTCTACACATGTTTTGGTAAGGATTAAGAGACTAATACATGAGATTATGTCATCAAATTTTATATCTTTAATTCCTAATTGCATTTTGCAACCCTGATGAAAATTTCATGACATCTAAGAGATCATTTTAACTTGTGGTACCTACTGAGCACTTTGATGCACATCAAAGTAATCAATGGAACTTGATAAAAATACACCACCATAGGCTCCACCTAGTTATTTGGACACAGTGGGTTAGGATTAGGCCATCGTATCTTGGTTAAAAAAGTGTCCAAATAGACCAAGATTTGAGAACTTCTGCCTTAACATACAAGAAACCCCTTTTCATTCCCAATGCTTCTGGAATATAACAAACACACCTTCTACATGGATTTGGCTTACACCTAAAACATGAAGTTCAGATAATCTTCAATGATCCGTGTGAGAATTCATGGAAATGTTTTGTACTTGCTCATAGAAATTTAAATTCAGGGATGATAAGGGGAGTTATGATTAATTCATCAAAACATCTGTTATATCATTTCTAATGACAGGAAATATGTTAAAAGACAACTGACCAATAATTTTATAAAATTTATAGGTCCAAAGAAATGATGTTTAGATATAAAACAGTGTGAAAACAGGACGAAAGTGCAATGTTTCATTTCCTTCTTCTTCACCTTAGATGCATTGAATTATTCAGGTTACTCCTTAACCTCTTCTGTGCATATTCTGAGGTCTGTAGTTAGCTATTAAAATTGGCTCAACATACTCTTAGAATTTTGAACTGAACCTTGCTAAAGTGAAGGGGGAAAACGATCAGTTACCATTTTATTATTATTCCTTCTCACTCACCTCTGAACTTCCTGGTTCTGTTTGAGGCCAAAGTAAAAGTTGCCAAAGCACCACGGGAAAATCTGCTCTCACAGTATTCCTGGCTCACCAAAAATTTCTTGAGAAAGCCAGTTTCCATGAGATTTCAGTTCCAATTTTGTAGACACAAGAAAACTCAGGATAGTTCAGATAAAGTTCAGATAAGCATTCAAATTTTCAGTTGCTTTTGCCAGATTAACCACGAAGTCATCTGACACATTCACATCACTGTTTTAGAACATTAAAAAAATACTAGAATTCTCAGTGTGGACAGTTTTGCAGGATTTGGTATATTGAGAAGCCACTATAAATTCATAGTCACTTCATTCTTTTTTGAAAAAATAAGAATTCAAGATAAAAATAATGACCTTGTGGCTAATTTTGGGTATAAATAAACTTCCAATGAAGTAACACAGCAACATTAAGCACTGAACAGAAGTCTGTCTGGGAAAAGCTAATGTGGTGACTGACACAAGCTGTGACTTGGAGTGAATGCTGTGCACACCTGTTTATCTTTCTTGCCCTCCCCTCTTTGTCCCTTAGAAATAGAAATGATGGTGGCAGCACCATTATGCGTCATAGATTTCAGGACACATAATAAACTAATAACTGAAGGCTCTCAACTACCCTGATAGCTGATTTTTCCTGTTGGCATGGAGCACAGCACAGAGGATGAAGTTCATTTAACCTTCAAGTGATCATGCTTTAAAATTTTCACCTTTGGGACTAGAAATTGTCCTCTGAAGCACAAAATAAATGCTCTAAGTGATTTGAACATGAACTTACTCACCATAAAGATTCTCTCATAATCTCATTTTTTAAAAAAGAGGAAGAAAAGGCCATGCTGCATATTCACCAGAGTCAGCTTAAAATGCAGCCTATTGTGGTGGAGGCCACACAAAGAAATCCAGTTATTGTAATTGCCAGGAGGAAATGGCTCTGATACATTTCCACCTATAATACATATTTGTGGCTTACACAAACTCTAATATATTCCAATACAGTGCTTGAGGAAACTAGGCCTAGGAAACTGGCAAGAATGGCCATTACAAAGCTTAATGTGCTTATCATCCCAAAGACTTTCACCAGCCTTCTCATCTCTCAGGCCATGTGGAAGCATTAGCAAATGCAACTGCCACTCTTTCTGCAGCGGGATGGGGAAGCTCTGCATCACATTGTCTCACATCTTCCTGCTTGAAAATTCAAGTTAATGACAGTCAGTAAACCATAGTGCCCCACTCTATATTCTACAAGCTGTATATTACATTAATTTCAGTAAGAAATCCATCCTTATATACTCACTTTAAAAAAATTTTTATTTGTCATTGGTGTATGTGTGCAGCATGCAATGCTTGCAATCCTTGTGGGAAGGGAGTCCATGCACGTCACACATCCCAATTAATATTTCATCCCTGTTCCCTCCTCTTCCTCCCCATTTCTGTTCATCCCTTGGTCCCTTTCTGTTATGCAAAATATTTATCTCCTTATGTTCCAGTATCTACCTTTTATTTTGGTCTTTGTAGTCAGGCTTATCATCTAAGAGAAGCCATGTGATATTTATGCTTGTGTATCTGATTTATTTCACTTAACATTATGATTGTGGTGCAATCATCATTCCTATAATGATGTAAATTCCTCCTGCTTTGAGGCTCAACTAGTTGACACTCTCACCAATAGTATAGAAGCATTCTTTTACCATGCAGCTTCTCTAGCACTTGTTAGTATTTGATCTTTTTTTCTTTCTTGCTTTCTTTCTTTTAGCCGGCTCATCCCACCCTGAGGGCAAGGCTGGTGCAGCATGTGTTGCCTGTGATCCAACTGTGGTCCCCGCACCTGCCTAAGCTTTCCTAGGCAGATATTTTAGACCACTGAGCTTTCTCACCAGCCCTATTATTTGATTTCTTGATGATGGCAGTTCTTTGGTAAGTAAGAAAGAACCTCGGTGCTGTTTTAATCCACATTTCTCAAATTGCCAGAGATGCTGGCACTTTTTCATGTATTTATTGACTATTGTATTTCTTTTTGAGAAGTATATATTAATTTTAGTTGTCATTTTGTTTTCATTTTTTATTTTAGGAGGGATTTTTTTTCTTTTTTCTTAATATATATGCTAGATAATAGTTCTCTGCATGGGGAATAGCTAGCAACATTTTTCCCATTCTACGTTTTTTTCTTCACTCTCTTGGTTGTTTACTGTGAAAAAGCTTTATAATTTGATGTGGTGGTGTGTGTCGATTCTTGATTTTATTCCTTGTGCAATTAGGGGTTTTATTCCAAAAGTCTTTGCTCATGTCTATGTCCTCAAGTTTTATTTATTTTATCTTCTAACAGGTTACATGTTTCTATTTTAACATTTATATCTTCAATCTATTTTGATTTTAGATTAGTATATAGTGAAATATATGGACCTAGCTTTAATCTTTTACATGTGGATAGCCAGTTTTCCCAATATCATTTATTAAGGTAAGTATCTTTCCTGCAGTGCACCATTTTGGTCCCTTTGTTAAAGTCTGTGATGGATGTTTCTGCAGTAATTTTTTACATCCTCCATTCTGTTTCTTTGACTAATGGAATAGTCCATTTTTGTGCTGGCACAATGTTGCTTGTGGACTGTAGCTTTGAAATATAACTTGAATTGTGGAATTATAACTTGAGTTCTCTGGTCTCTCCTGCTTTGTCCTAGGATTGCTTTTGTTACTTTGAGTCTCTCCCTGTTCCATCTGAATTATAAGATTTGCTCCTCTTGTTCTGTGAGGTATGTTCTTGGTACTTTAATTGGGAATGCATTAAGTCCCTATGTTGGTTTTGGAAGTGTGACCACTTTGCCATTATAGGTTCTGCTTTCCCAGGAACAGGGACTATTTTCGCATTTTCTGAGGTCTCTCTGACCTCTTTTTTTTGTGTTTGTGTGTGTTTGTGAGTGTGTTATAGTTTTTATTATAAAGGTCTTTCATTTTCTTGGTAAGTTTATTAAGTATTTAATTTTTGCTGTTATTTTGAATGGCATTACTTTTCTAATTTCTCCCTCAATGAGTTCATTTTTGGTGCACAGGACTACTATTGATCACTTAAAATTAATTTTATTGGTACATTTTAAAAATACATACTGATCAAATTCATCATATGGAATTTGTACCTATACCTAAAATATGACTTTTCTCCTCTCTCCCCTCCCATTAACTCCTCTCTCCTCCTTATTTATAAGAGCTTTGTTTCCATCTTTTCTTTCTATGTTTGTTTTCCTTTTCCTTTCCTTCCTTTTTCCCCCCTATTTCCTCTCCCTTTTAAATACTTTTTTAAAATTTCAGAATATGTTTCATATGTATTGGTCCTCATTTACATGTTCAGTTTCACCACTATTGAGTTTTTGTGTGGTGCTTTTGTATCTTATTACACTACTGAATTTGGTTATTAATTCTAGGAGTTTTTGGTGGAATGTTTCCAATCTTCTCTGTAGATGATCATGTCAACTGCAACTAATGATAATTTGACTTCTTCATTTCCTGTTCATATCATGTTCATTTCTTTCTCCTGCCTGATTTCACTACACAATTTTCAAGTACTATGTTGAATAGGAGTCATGATTTTTTTCATATAACCTTGAATTGAATTATTAGGCTATTCATTTGTGCTTCTTCTGTTTTTTCTGATGTGGTTACTATAGCTACAAAGTTAAGACTTCTTAGATTCTAGTATGTTGCACTTGTATTATCATTTGGTTCTAGGAACTAATTTTTCTTTGATTTCTTCTGTGACCCATTAATTCCTTAAGAATATATTGTTCAGTTTTCATGCTCTTACCTAATTTATGTGGTTTGTTTTGATTCATAGTTTCATTGTGCTATTATCTGATAGTGTAGTTTTGATTCTATTGTATTTATCTTAGAACAGTCTATTTGCTAATGTATCATCTTTTTTGGAGAAAGTTCCATGTTTTCCTAAGAAGAATATATATTCTATTCTTTTTTGGTTGAATCTTCTAGATACCTAGGAAGTCCATTTGTTCAAAGATTTGGTTCGATTCCAACATTTCTTCTTGATCTTCTGTTTGTGGCAGTGTGGTATTGATATCCCCACTATAACTGTATTGATGTGTGTTAGATCTTTTATGTTCAGTAGTATTTGCTTTATGACATTGAGTATGCTGGTATTTGGTATATACATGCTTATAATTATTATTTCTTCTTGTTGATTTCTTTCTGTAACCAATATGGAGTGGTATTCTTGGTCTCTTCTGACCACTTTTAGCTTGAATTTCAATTTGTTTGAAAATAATATAGCTACTTCTACTTTGTCTTAGTTTCTCAAAGCATGGAACACAGTTTTCTATCTTTTGATTTTTGGTCTATGAATTTGGGCTAAATATTTCTTTTAAATGAAATACTATTAGATTTAGTTTATTGATCCATTTTGCCAATATGTGTTTTCTTTTTCTTTTAAAGAGAGTTAGCATGTGCTATTTGATTGAAGAATTGCGATGACTCACATTGAGAATTATTCCTAAAAGGCGTTATTCTCTTCATTGCATTATTTTGCCGTTATTTATTTCCTTTTCACTTAGCTGTTCACTTTCCCTGATACATTCATCCTGTTAGGCTTTTGGGAGTTGTTAGCTTCACTGTCTTTATTTAGTGTAACCTTGAGAACTTTGGGAGGTTTTAGCGTGATGGTCATGAATTTCTTAAGGTGTTCTTTGTCATGGAAATATCTTATTTCTCCATAAGTTATGAAAGATAATTTTGTAGGATATATTACTTGGCTTGAAATGTTTTCTTGTAGAGCTTGAAGCATCTCACTTCAAGCTCTTTTGGCCTCTAAGGTTTGTGTCAACACATCTGGTATAATTATAATGGATTTATCTTTATTAGTGATTTATTTCTTTATCCCAGCAGCTTCTAAGATTTAGTCCTTGTGTTGAGTTTCTGGGATTCTTACTATGATGTATTATGGAGAGGTTTTCTTTTTTATAATTTTAAGTATAGATTGCTTACATGTATGTTTTCACATATTCAAAAGTTTTCTGCAATTATTTTTATAAACAAATTTTTCATGCCATTTGTACTATCTTTTCACTTTTCACAAATTCCAATTAATCTGCACCCTTTGGATCCATCAAGTTCTAATTTTCTCCAACTAATTTTATGGCCTATTGTTTAGTGAAGTCCCACAACTCCAGAATTTCTTCTATCTATATACCCCAGACAATGGCAATTGTCTATGCTGAGACATTTCCTTGTTCATGTTGGTAGATAGGGAGAGTGTCATGGTTTGAGGGTTTTTACAAGGGGAACAATATAATGCAGGACACATTTAATAACAGTATTTTATAATGAATCACCCAAAGAATTATATACATAGGCTGGTGAGATAGCTCAGCAGATTAAGCACCTGCTTTGGCAAGCACAGGGACCAAGGTTTGATACCTAGTCCCACATGCTTAGCTGGCCCTGCCCCTAGGGCATGCTCAGCTGGTGACAGTGTCTGGGTGTGGTGGAGCACACTTTTAATCCCAGTACTGGGAAGACTGAAAACAAGAGGGTCACCATGAGGCCTATCTGCATAGAGAGACCCTGCACCAAATAAACAAAGGAAGAAAAAGAAAGAATTATATACATCAAGTGTAGGAAAGCTATCAACACATCCAGCTTAGGACCTAGAGCTCATAACCATGCCTCCCACACCAACTGGAGACCTAGATCCCACAACAAAGTCTCATGCAGGCCCACTTAACAGATCTGTGCTGTAAAGGCTCAAAGGTCAGTGGTGGAAGCTAGGAAGTCTATGCCAGTAGGATGAAGGAGATGTGCTAGCAAACTGAAAGATCTGAACTGGGACCAGGAAGCAATGCTCAAAGTAAGCATCAGAGCTCTCCCAAAAGTACCACAGCCATCCTGAGCTCCTCCAGTGTTGAGGAAAGCTGAGCTCCCATCAGGAAAGCCAAGATGACAAGCTTCTTCATGAAGCTGAGCAGTATGCCATCTTTCCCTCTGAGCCAGGAAGTGATGCTCAAGATGAGGACCAAAGCTTCTCCAAAGTTCATTGTGAAAGCGAGCATGACAAGGTCCTAGAGCAGAATATCTCGAGAGAACTAGCAGCTTCCAACAGCTCCAACAGCTTTTCCAAACAGCATCCCTACTAGCATTTTTGTAGCTTCTCCTGTTCTGCCTTTCATGCTGCTGGCAACAATGCTCAGGTGGGTCTCGTGCACCCATTACCATACTAATTTAATTCAGCTGAGTATGGAAAGTTGACCACCAGTTAGAAATCCACTACAATCCACACTGTCATCTTGATAACCAAGTCAAAAAGCTTTAGTCCATTCTTACATTGTCTTGTTCTTAACAATAACTTTGTCCTGTATTCATCATTGCAATCAAAGATATGTTAGAATCACTCCTCTGCCTAAATGTTTTGTATCACCTTATTGGTTTTTTGCTCTTAATTTTAAACATAGACCTGACCAAAAGCTCTCAACAGTAACTATGCTACATTTCCAATAGTAGACTGCATTGACATTTTTCTTAATCTACCCTGGCAATACTTTCAAATAGAAGCAAAATGCAGATTAAGTTTCTGACAAAGCACAGTATACTACCTGGATCCAGCACCCAATGTAGTTTTTCTCAATTGAAGCCTCCTGAGTTTCATCTTAACTGGCAGAATTTCCATCAGTACTCTAATTTTCCATGTTCTAATCAGAGGGTCCAATATAGTTTATAGTTTACAAAGGCTGTCTCTTTGGGCGATCTCTCAAAACTTTTCCAAATATCCCATGGCCCTGCAATAGCACAGTAATAACCCCATTCCTGGTACCAAATTCTGTCTTAGCTTTCTCTCATTGCTAAGACAAAATACTCAAAGCCAAAAATGAAGGAATAAAAGGTTTATTTAGCTCCCAGTTTGTAGAGGTTTCAGTCCATACTCAGCTGGCTCCAAGGCAGAGTGCAGCAGTTCATGGTGGCACAAAACAGAAAAACATTACTAGCCAAAAGGAGGAACAGTGGCAGAGCATCAGCAGCAGAGAGCAAGTCTGTTTCCCTTATGTCGCATTCAAGCCATCTACCCCATAGTGGGTGTGGTAATCACACCCATAATCTCAGTAGCACTTATACACATAAACCCAGAAGCACTATCCCAGTACTAGATCATGAATTAATCACAAACTCTAGAAGTCCACCCCATAACTGCATGAGGTTTTGAGGGTACAACTAGACCATAACAGAGAGCAATCATCCAACTGGTTTTTACTGATGTAGGCAGTGGGATAGGGTTCAGTTAAACAGTAGGATTTCATGCCAGCACTTTTAGACTCAGCTGCCTCTGAAAGTCACCTTTACTGAGACCTGTTTTTTAATGGGGGGGAGGGCATGGCCTTCCCAACCTGAGAAACTTTCCAGAAGGGGCTATGTCTAGATCATAACTTCTTTGTGGCTATCTCCTGTGCTGTCTCTTTCCTAGTCACTATGTAAGGATAACACTGTGAAGTCTGAAGAAAGTTGTTCTATAGTCCCCAAATAAACACTATAGTCCCCAAAATGAGTCCTAATTAAACACTATCTAGCAATATGATAGGCACTGAACTAGATTACTTTTCCAACTCTAGCTTGCCATGAAGAAGTCACTTTCAGAGTAAAACTTCATGCTATTTTGTTCAGTTTACAATAGCCATTAGCCTTAAAAAAAAAAAAAAATAGTGTTTTTTTTTTTTTCCTGTCCCTGTCATTTTTCCCTGGACATGCTGACCTTCCTGGGGTAGTGGCGTCATCCACAATCAGATCAGTGGATTGGTCAGTAGTTCTGATACCCCAAATTGATGGGAAACAAAACACAGAATAGGGTTGGAATTGGCAGGTGGTGTACTGCAAGCATGGAATCCTCAGGTGTAGAGTTGGCTGAGGCAAATGCCACAGGTGCAAGTTCTATCACTAAACTCACATGTTGATGAGTTTTCAATTTTCTAGATTTTTTGTTTTAGGCAAAAGATTATATAAAAATATCTTTGGAAAAAGTGTAATATTTTCTCTAATGAACTGAGAAGAAAATGAATTTGTTCACTTATTACCAAAAGAGCTGTAAAAAGTAAAGGCTAATGGTTGATAAATTATGTCAACTTGAGAATTGAGAAGCTTATAAGCTTAAGGAAGTGACTCAGCAGAGGGCCAGGGTCCTCACTTTGTAAAAAATCTTGAACTTTTGAAAGAGACAGGCTTGGAGATGGTGTGGGAAGGTAGCTTGTATACAGGAGAAGGAGGGAAAAGAGGCTTCTTTTCTGCTTTCATTGTTTTTTCTGTCTTCTGCTGCCTTGAACTGTTGCCCCTGTGCCATACTACCCTGCTTTGGAGATATCTGACTGTGGACTGAAACCTCCATAGACTGTGAGATAAATAAATAAACACTTCTTCCTTAATTTGGGGTGTTGGGTATTTTTTCTCAGTATGAGAGAAAAGTATCCAATCAGGCTCTGGATGGTTGAATAATGCAGGGATTAGTGCTGCTTTCTTGATGTGAATCTGTACTACAAATCACCAAGTTTAACTTTACTCACTGGAGAAAAAAGAAAAACCTTAGATGGAAAGAGGCAGCTGATCAGTACCATCTAATCTTTTTTCCCTAGCTTCCTCTGGGAGTCTATTATGATTTTTATTTACTTCTATACATAAATTCTTCTATAATGTTGAAATATTTTGCAAATCAAAAGTGTAGTTTCTCTGAGTCTTTCAGTCATGTTGGTTCTCACAGAGAAAGCAGAATAAATAACTAATGTGCCATGATTAATTCTAAAGCCCAATCCAGATGGATTCAGATTAAACCATAATTTGAAAATTTATTCTAATCAATTTCCTCACTTTTGGAGTAGGATTAATTAAAATCTAAAAGTAAAAAATAGTCTTTAGAACCTGTTTGGAATTCTTAGGCAGGGTGAAAAGAAATTTGCATTACACATTAATATTGAACAACAAGGCATGTCATTGAGTACCAAAAGTGTGCAGCTAATGATACTGCTGACTAACACCACAGGAAGTGCCTTGCAATGTTTTGTGTGTGCTCATCTTATCTGAGAGTCTTAGTGGCAAAGACTGATTTGTTCTTCTTTTCCCACATCCCTCAGGACGGAGTTTCTTTTCTGAGCAGCCCTTGGCACATTCTGTTTCCAGTGCCTATTAAAATACCTACCACAACCGAAAGAACAGAGTGAACAGTGGAAGCATCCTGGCATCTGGTTTGCAGTTATCAGACAATGAACACATGGTACATGGGACCTACTCACAAAGACTCTGCTGGGCAGCCTGGGCCCAGGGCTTTCTGATTGGATGTCTCACACCCTCACCTCAGCGACCTGAAGTTGGTCATTGTGGACATATTCACACTGCAGAGACCACCCAACTGGTAAGCATTCTGTTTTTTGTTTTTTTTTTAAACATTTATTTATTTATTTAGAGGGAGAGAGCGAGAGAGAGAGAGAG
>NDGM010449605.1:0-10858 GCA_002564305.1 Octomys mimax | reverse complement strand
CTTCCCTGGCAAGCACAAGGGCCTGAGTTCAATTCCCGGTTCTGCCAAAAAATAAAAAATAAAATTAAATTAAATCAAATGGAGGGGCTGGAGATGCAGTTCAGTGCAAAGGTCTTAGGACTTAATCTCCAGCACCACAAAAATAATAAGTGAATGAGAAAAAAGAGAAGAAAGAACAACTTTGTGGCAGAAGGTAAATTTCTGACTGTCACTTTCTGCTCTGTGGCCTTAGGCAGTTGCTTTGTTTTCCCCAAGCTGCTCCATCCTTACTTGGAGGCTGGGGATAAGTATATTCTCTTCCCAAACCTGCTCTGAAGAGTTAAATGAAAAGAGAATTATAAAAGCCTTTTAGTCCATAGGAAAGACTAGGTACTCAGTACTAAAAGCAGCAGAAATTCTAGGTAATGTGCATGAAGAAATTAAAAAAAAAAAACACACACACACACACACACACACAAAAAAAAAAACCCCAATGGTTGAAAGGTGAATAATCCCTTGGAGGTATCTTATTATGATTATTAAATTTTAGAGGAAAAAGAATATTTGCAAACCTGTGGTTGGTATTTGGAGCTTCTTTTAAAAAAAAAAAAAATTCAGTATTAATGGCAAATTCATCTTATCTTTCCCTGTGTGATGCATTTGACAGGACCTAGCGACAGCCCCGGCCCATCATATATATTCTGATAACTGCGCTTGCAGGGCTAGATAATGAACTTTACTGTTCAAGTGGACATTTAATTAACTTCAGTATCGCCCCGCACAGAGATAGCAGCAGCCCGGCAAGGGCGGCGTCTCCTGGACCGCAGAGTCGCTGTGGCAAGCTGGGCAGCACGGGCCTGACTCGAGCTGCTTTTCAAATGGCATTTCAGTGCGTACCAGCTCCTCATCCGTCACCTTAATCTAAACTCCACGGTAAGTTGCCATGTATGGCTGCAGAAACCACAGCCTTGACCAGCAGGAGGACTTGGTTGTACCCTGGCAGCATCAGCCTCAAGCATCATTTCTTTCTTTTGCCAGTAAAAGCAGGCAGAAAGCAAGCCACAGCTATTTTCAGTAATGGGTCCTGGTCTTTTTTAAAGCTGGAGTTTCCCACATTTCTGGCATCTGCTTTCCCGAGTCGGGATCACGCCCCTCGGCTGGGTATGCTCAGTGTGGGCCGTTTTTCTTAAAACTGAGTTATGGTAATTAGTGTCTGAAGGACTTGACATTCCCCAAACTGTTACCGAAAAGCATCTGGTGCTCCGTCCTGCGCCGTGTAAAACTACCTGTCAGGGAGCTGATGGGGTTATAAACAAAGGCCTAGTGCCATATAAGGCCGCACCTAGGTGGTAGGAAGGATAACATTGCTTAAAAAGGCTTTCGTGGGAGCGGAGCTGTTCCCTGTGCAAGTTGTCTTTCTTCTTCCCGCTCCTCTCTCCTGTACTTCAGAGTAAGGCAGTGAAATCCCAGCAGTCTGCATTCTGGGCACACTCATTTTAAAATGTGAGCACCAAAAATTAGCCATTGAATTAAGAACTGAGACCTGCCACAAAATAGGAACTCAGACAGGTTAGGCACTTATCCACCATTTGAAATGTGTGTCAAGGGGGTGTAGTGGCTCAGGCCTATAATCCTAGCACTCTGGGAGGCTGAGGCAGGAGGATCACAAGTTTGAGCCCAGCCTGGGCATCTTAGGAACATAGCAAGACACTGTATCAGAAATAAAATGAACTGGGGATGTAGCCCAGGGCTCACTTACTTGCCTCGCATACCCAAGGCCCTGAGTTCAATCTCCAGTACCACAATAAAAACAAATAAATAAATTGTTTAATTAATTAAAAATGAAAAATAAAGAATGGGAGATGTAGCTGAAGTGCAAAGGGCCTGGGTTTGCTTCCCAGTCAAGAAGAAAAAGAGGGAGGGAGGCAAGCAGAGAGTGCCAGCACACCGTGACCCACATAGCCCTGGAAAACAGGACTGAATGCCAGTGAAAGGGGAGCCACTTTGAGGGGAAGAAGCACTGTGAGTTAGCAGCTGAGTGGGGAGGACAGCAAAATGACACTTGGATGACAGTGGACTCATCTCATTAAATTATGGGACGTGAAAAAGGATGGAGCTTCCACTGTCCATGTTTATGCATTCTTTTAGGGCGTCAGTATCTCTTGCACTAATATTCCTGAAAATGCATGGTGAGATGACCTCTATAACTGTGATGGGAAACTGGATTTTGTTTGGAGACCTTTTTGGCCAAATCTGGTGGGGGTTCCCACCACCCACCTGCAGCCCCTTTGAGATGATCTCTCTGGCCTTTTTCTCATTATTCAAATAATAATAAAAGCAAATAGGGGCTGGGCAGACAGTTCAGTGGAATAAGTGCTTGTCTGGCAAGCGCAAGGTCCTGAGCTCCATCCCTGGTGCCACCAAAACCCAAAAAACCCCAAGTTTTATGAATGAACTGAAGAAATTTCCTAACATGTATAGAAAGGGGAAAGAAAGTGTCAGTTTGAGTTTTATGTAGAACAGAAAATTTAACACGAACCTCTGAATATCAATGAAGAATTTTAGTTTATTCACCCAGTTTCAAAGGTACAGAATTTCTTAGTCAAAGTGCAGATTTCTGTGGTTTACCTTGTTCTTTCCCCCCATCCCCTTGGTGAATTTTAACCTCTATTCACATTAGATCACCCCAGATTCATTCACAAAAGTTGTATGTGCTGCTGTTGAAGGTTGCAAAGTTTTAATTGAGCACTTACATAGAATTTCAGTTAAACCTTTCAGCGGACAGCCTGTCCCTTAAAAACTGCTTTCCTCCTTACTTGAATGAATTTTCCATCAGCGTGATGTGTTGGAGACATGGTGGTTTGTGTTGAGACAAGTTTTGCAGATTTTTGTGTCATGGGAAGGATTTTTTGGTGATTGCCTTTTGTTCTTTGGGATGGTTCCTGGTGGCTAGAGAGTACTGTACTTCCAGGTTGATTTCTGCCATACTTCCTATGTTGGGATCTTGGAGTGAAAGCCCATGGCAGCCTCCCCAAATCTTCATGCAGTCTTATTTCTGAAGTAATCGTGGGTAGGTATGACAGTTGTTAGCACTTTCCACAAACCCAGTATTATATAGTGTGCTATGCAAATAAATACCACTATGTCAACTGCTTCCCATGCTCAGGTGGGATAAGCAATCACTATTGATACTTGTGACCACCATCATAGGACCTCACTCAGGGAGAAAGGCTTAGTTCACTGTGCCCGGCAACTCTCTGGCCTTTCTTCCCTCCATGTTGCATGTGAGTCCAGTTCTGTGGAGTTATCTCCTCTCACCTCCAGGGAACTCAGGACAAACTCTGTGCACCACTCCAGGCTTAATAGCAACGCTGGGGTCTGCCGGAGCTAATACTACATAGGTAATGGGCACTGCCAGGCGCCTAGTAGAAAAGAAGAGAGATGAGTTTTGCAACATTACGTTCTGAAGAAATGATACAGGATGATCAGAAGAGTATGAAAATGTAAGAAAGTGATATGGAACCCACAAGAGTAGGTCGGCTCTCCTTTTGGTCTTGCATCCTTCTGGTTCCCTCCTTCAGTCCCCTCATTGCAAGGGCTCTGCATTTCCACCCCTCCCAGGTGTACACTTATGTTCACATCTGCATAAGAGGATTTCTTCAAAGACTCCTGGCTATAATGTGACTCTGGGGTCCTTGGGCCTGTGGCACTGTATGTGGTCACAGGTCCCTTATGAGATGGGATGCCCCTGAGGGGCAGCTTTATTCTTCCTCGTGCCTCTTTTCTCACTTGCTGTGTCTTCTGTCCAGCCAGGCAGGCATCCATGATCTCAGTTTCCTCATCCAGGAAGTGAGGGTAGTCACCGTAGGTTCTTCCTGGGGCCCATAGGCTTTTTGGTAGTTCAGCTAGTGGCGGACATCATGACCATCATGATCATGATCATCACTATTACTAAGTGTAAGAATGTGACAGTTTGGATTGGAAGTGTCTTCTGTGTGCATGCAAACAAAGGAAGCTAAGTGGGTCACAGGGAATTCAGCCCTAAGTTTGTCCGTCAATAATGAAGTTATATTGTTGGCTTCTCACACGTGACAATAGTATGCCCAGTCTCGTGGTGTCCAGAGATGACAATGAATATGAATAACTCATTAGAGAAAAAAGTCCATGATGTCTCTGTAGACACCAGACTCCACGTGGGCCACACTGTTAGACTTGGGCTAAAGTCTCCCCAGTCAGTGTTTGACCATATGCTTGGTGTCTGGGACAGGCTCTTCTTATTCCCAGACTCTGTGGTCATCCTTGGGGGCTCTGTTTTCCGTCACTGTTGCTCAGGCTCATATTTACTGGAGCTGAAAGGCATTACAGGCCAGAGGTGGGCACTAGGGTGGTGACACCCTAGGTCTTCACTTGTATTCTTCATGTGGGTGCACTGCCTACAGTGCGTCATTGTGTCAGCCAGCTTTCCAGTACTGTATAACAGATCCCTGAGAAGACTGTGTTATAAATGGAAAGGTCTTACTTTGTTTTATGGTTTCGGAGGACTCAGTTCATGCTTGCTTGGCTCCAGTGCCTTTGGGCCTGTGATGGGAGAGGACATCATGGTGGGGAGAAAGTAGGGCAGGTTGCTCATAGAGTGGTGACCCAACAGCAAAAAGAAGAGACTGAGTCTGACATCCTACCATTTCCTTTGAGGGCACATACTCAGTGTTATGAGACCTCTAGGTAGGCCCTGGCTCTTTCGGGTTTATCCACCTTCCAGCAGTGCCACAGACCTTTAGAGAACAGTCCAGATCCAAACTGAAGCAGTTTTCTAGACAGGCTCTTTCACAGCTTCCCCATCTGCCCATTGCGTTCATGTGTGCCATGTAGACGGCCCAGGCTCAAAACGGTCTCCATTTGCCTTCTGTGGTCATTTTCCTGAACTAAAGAGTAAAAAAAGAAGCAGAGTTGCATGACCTGGCTCCACAGAAGTGGTGCTGGATTTTAAGAATACTTGGTACTGTTGAAGATATTTCCTGTTGCTATGCCTAATGCAACATTGATGACCACAAACATTCTCTACTTCCTTTATTCTTCTTTTCTTGCCCTCTGTCCATGGAAAATGATGGTTCCTTGAAGGTTTTACCTTCATGCCATTCCTGGTGCCCTTTTCACGATTACACTATGGTAATGATTTCTGATTTTATGTTGTATACAACCGATTTCCTGTCATATTACTCTTCCCAATATGCCTCCAAGGTTAACCTGTTGTTCCCAGATGGTGGCTTCCCACTGACAGTCTCCTCTGGCCTCCTGGCGCCACCTTTTACTGCCTGCGCAGCCTGGCACTTGTAGACCTCTCAACTCCCATCAGATTCTCTCCCTTAGTTGGGTTTTGTGCTTGGGCCAGTCTGCTGTCGTCCACATGCTTCTAACAGCATGCACCATTGCCCTGCCTTGTGTTTTAGGTCTCAGCGTACGCTTCCTTGTCTCTGGAGCTTTCCCAGCAAAACTGGACGGTAGTCAGTAGACCAGTGGTTGCCTCTTCTTGTTTCTGCCAACTCTGCAGTAACTTCTGTTACCTCCTCTCTCAGACAGATGCTGCCCCTGCCTTCATGGGTTATCTCTGCTAGAGGGAAACGGAAACTCAGTTGAACAGCCTTCTGCAGGGCTCATAATTCATGGCGTAGTTGAGATCAGCGTCCAAAGCTTCTGCTGGTCTGCATCACCCTGTACTGTGATTCCGCCACAGGCTCTTCTGCCACTCCCAGCACTCGGTTCCATTGGTCGTGGGTATCGCTGTTCTCTAAGTAATCACACACTCGACAAATTGACCATACTCTTTAGGAGTACCTGCATTAAAGGAAACAAAACTTGTCTACCTGGTTAGTTTTATTCATTTAATTGCCAGATTCTCCCTCTTCTTCATCATTTAGTACGGTGATGGTATACCTTTACATAAAAATAATACAATTTGATGATACTTTATAAAACATCTAAAATGCTTGAAGGCTGGCCAGAAAGCTCAGAGGATTAAAGTGCCTGCTTAGGCAGATGCAGGGGCCTAGGGTTCGATCCCCCACCTGTGGTGCCGGCCCCACCCCTCAGGGGAGCTGAGACTTTGAGACTGGGCATGGTGTTGTATGCCTGTGTAATCCCAACACCTGGGAAGCTGAAAAACATGAAGAATCACTACAAGTCAGGTCTGTGTAGTGAGACTCTGTAGACCCTGTACTAAATACATAAGGAAGTAAAATAATAAAAAATAAGAAATACATGAGCAGTCCTCATGTCCAATTCCATGACCGGAAAAATAACACTTCCTACAAGTAGGAATAACAAGCTCACTGCAGGGGCGGATGCCTAGCTTACTGGTCATGATCGTGCCTATTAGGGTCAAGTGAAACATCTTCCTTCTATCAACTGAAGCGCTGTTGTTTGCAATCACTGCTAATTAGGCAGGTTTCAGCGCCTGTTTCTCTCCACCAGTGAAACCTCTCCAAGTCCAGTAGTGGAGTTTGCGCTCTGTTAGGAAGCGCCTCTTCATTTCATGTGTTGATTCTTCTTTGTCCCCACATCTCTTATCCAATCGTGTTAGCTTCTGTACCAGGAAACAGGTTTTGGTGGCTAACGCCCGTTCTGGCCAGTGCTGTTTTGTTCATTGATGTGACTGTTGGCTCAGGACCCTCAACAGGAGCCTGATCAACTTTCTGCAGTCAGTGCGGTGTCTTCCGGGGGCTCTTTATGTGTTGCAGTCTCTAGGCCACTTTCCTCTCCGATCTGTGTCAGCCACAGCCTGAACGATATATTATTACAGTGTGTGTACAGTGTGTGGGGCTTGAGTGTTCCTTAAATTTTCTGAAACAACAGACTGCTAGGAATTCTGTTTTCCAAAATATGGGCTCGCCTCTCAGTGGAAACAAGGCTGCCCTTTGCCAGGGTCTTGGTGACTCTCGGGTTTCTGAGATGAACCACAGATTTGTTCTTGGATGGTGTCAGTTACATTAGTTTTGTAGGAGGGCTGGATTCGAGCAAGATGCTTGATTTTGTTTCATATTCTTTTGGAGACAGGGTCCTGTTGTGTTTCCCAGGCTTGGCTTGCACTTGCAACCCTTCTGCCTCAGTCTCTCTGAGTGCTCGATTTGCAGGTGGGTGCCAGCGTGCTGTGCAGTGAGGTGCTTTTTAACTTAGCTTGGAAAAATAGTTCCGTGGAATATAGGTGGCTGCTCATGCAGAGCTGAGTTGATTTGTGAGCAAAAGGTATAGGGAGGCAGGCTTGGCTGTGGAGAAGTAGCAGGAGATCTTGCCTGTATAGCACTGGGAAAGCAAATGAATGAATTATTCAGCCCCCCGATTTTCAGGCATGGGCATGTGTAGTTTTAGCTGGATGACTGTTGGTGGGAACAGAGGTAGGAAATGCTGAGCACCTAAAGGACATCTGCAAGGCACAGTTGCAGTAGAGAAGCAAGTGACTTTTCAGATGCCCACCAACCTTCAGTGCCACAATTCTATGGCTGAAGGTGAAGTTTGTGTTTCTCCTCTTCCCTCCCTTCTCTCTCTCTCTCTCTGCATTTATTTTTGTGAATGAGGTAGTGTGTATTATTGCAACTATTACTTTTTTGGCACAAGTTAAGAAAGTCTTATCATGCACCTTTTCCTATTCTGCTGTTTTGCAATGATCAGCCTTGTGGACAGGATTCACTTGGGCACCGCTGAGGAGGACAGGGCCTCTGCATGTAGTTTTCCTGGCTGCCCCCTGCACAACTGACCCAGCTAAGAGGGCTGACTCCAGCATACGCCCTGCTGGCTGGGCTCTGGGCCTACCCAGAGGAAGGCTCCATCTTTCTAATTTGTGGAAAGACATTATCAGCGCACTGAGCTGGGGGAGGCAGAGTTTTCTAATCTGTTAGAATCGACTGTTCTGATCCAATCTGAAGATGCTGGTCATGATACATTTGCTTGTTATTTCATTGTGAGTGACACAGTAAAGCCCAGACCCACCTGAGAATTTGTTGGTGAGCTGCAAAACACTGTACTAGCCATTGTGCTGTGGTCACTAACAATACAAGGTTTCCTTAAGAGCACAGATATATTTTCCAGCCCACCAGGCTCTCAGGTCCTTGGAAACCTTGGGGCACTAGATGAAGTTTTCCTCTTTTTTTCTGAGTGTATGGCACAGTGTGGACTCCCCTTAGGGCTTTTCCTCCGACCCAGGAGATTGCTCTGGACACCTCCCTCTCCTTAGGAGTGGAAAGGAGCAGAGGATTCATGAATGCTGGGAACAGCCCGCCCCTCTGCCCTCCCAGGTTTATTCTACCCAAACAAGTGAGTTGCGCCTGTGATGGGAAGAGCTCAGCACACCGAGGCTGCATCAGGTGAGGGAGCAGCAGTGAACAAAAGGACAGCAAAATCTGCTGAGGTTCTATCAGAGAGCAGCTGGTCTTTGAAGTGGCATCTAGAAATTCAGGGTTGCTGTCTTTGCAGAAGGTCCTCAAGGCCAGTCTTTGTGCATTCTCCACACCCAGCATCCTAATGTTCCTTCCTTCTCTGAAGGTAAAGGGAAGGTAACCTGGTCTTCCTTTCACAAATCCCCTGTAAAGGAGCCACCTTCCTCACACTTGTTTCTGCTGCTCTTGTCCATGGCCCCTCCACTTCCTTCCAGGAACAACAGGAACTTGCTTCCTTCTGCCTCCTGTAGCATTCTTGTCTCTGTCTTGTCTTGACCCATCTCTTGGTGTCCTAACACCTTCAGCCTCCTGATCTTGTGGATATGCTACCAGGGATTGAATCCACAGCCATCGAATTGAGCTACAGCCCCAGCCCGTTTCATTGTTTGAGAGTAGGTCTCCCTACTTTGCTAATAAGTTGCCTAGGCTTAAGCTTACAGTCCTCCTTCCTAAGTCTTCCTGAGTGCTTGGATTACAGGTATGAGCCAGAACTCCCAGATAAATTTCTGGATTTTATAATTGTTAAATTAAAAAAGAGTACTGTGTAGAAAAATGGAATGAAGATGTTGAATACTTTGCTGTCCAAGTAAGGGCATGGGTACTGGGGTAGGTTAGGATGCTGGAAAACAAAAATAACTCCCAAGCCACCATCTGCTGTGACCACTGTTTCAGTATTTCTCCTTTCAATGTTTCTCCTTTCAGAAAGGAGACTGTCTCACCAAAAGTAAGAAGAAGAAATTATTGGGCAAAAGTTGTTCTCTTAAAGTAATTTTGGTTGTATGGAACATTTACTACTTTTATCTCTGTTTTTTTCTCATTTTGCCTCTAATTGTACAATGTAAGTACAGGTTTCCAACCTGAGCTTGAAGGCCATTGCTGCAAAAACTTCCCAAAGAACTCAAGCGAAACATAGTCTCCAGGAAACCACCAGATGACTAGGCCAGGCTATCCCTTGGCAGAGGGTAGTCCTGGCTACAGTGCCCTGCCTCAGTAAGCATGTTCAGCTTCTGAATTCTTTTGCTTTACAGTACAGATACCAGATATTCATGGTTAACTCTATGGATACTGCAGGCTGTAGTAGGAAAGTGCTCCTTGGATGGACATCCGAGCTGTTCAGTAACTGTTCAGATGGCACACTCAGAATGCCACAAGATGGGTTCAGGAAGATGCATGCTTCTGCCCATTTGCCTGGGTCTTGTACCTCTGCCTCATTTGGCTGTTAAATACTACAGCCTGCTTGGCTGGAAACAAAATGGACTAAAAGCATGAGAGGCTAAAGATGGTTCATTGTGTAGGTGTGTCTTGAGAAAGCTGATCTCCTAGTGGGTGCCTGAGTCCCTTGGTGGAGCAGGTGGATGCACCCTGGGCATGTGCTCACACCTTCTCATAAAATTAGTCTTCTGGGAGTGTGGATGGGGCATAGCTGTCACTTTCTTCCAGGAAAATTAATTTCCATTCAACAGATGTGTGCTGAGAACACTAGCACCAGATACACACAGCTTATTAAGACTGAGCCCTAAGTGGAAGGATTCGCACCTGGAAAATTCTGTTCGCTTGCTGAGGAAGAGCTGAAGAACACTCCTTTCTAATTCAGATGGACATGTCCTGGGGATTTTCTATCATCTCTAATTTACTTTGGTATATTTTATTATCTTCTGAAAAGTTTCCCACCATTTTTCATTCCCCCTCCCTACCCTTCTCATATCCACAATACTCATTTTCTTTCCATTCTCTTCATCTCTCAGTTTTCTCTTTCTGCCAATATTTTTTCTTGGCATAGAGCTTTTCTTTCCCTTAAAGCAATAAACTTAATACTTGTCAGGAACAAGATTCTGTCTGAAGAAAATAATTTGGGGGATAAAAATGTAATCCAGTTTCCTATCTAGATGTAAAATGTAAAGCAGAAAACAGCAACCATTTAGAATCTGATTATCCAGTCACACTGAAGTGAATTTAATGCCCTCCTCAAATTGCCCTTACAAATTCAGGGCACGTGGGTGGCAGAAGCATGTCAGACTATGAGTTAAAAACATAATGTTTCAAGCTGGTCTTGAAAGACTCAAGACAGGTTATTTATCCTATTTAAAGTTCAGTTTTCTCACTTCTCAAAGGAACATGGAATTTCACAGTGTTTCTTTGGGAAAATTGGGGTTAGAATTGTTGAAGTTCCCAGAAATGCCTGTGTCTCAGTCTGTTAGGACTGTTACACCAAAATACCATCGACTAGGTTGGTTGATAAACAATTGTAATTTATTGTTTGCAGTTCTGGAGGATGAAAAAAAAAATGAGGACTCCATTCTCCCCTTCCTGGTCTTGGACTGCTTGTTGTATACTCACACGGTAGATGGAAGGCCACCAATATAGGGGCACTTCTGTGTGTGCCCCCATTCTTTTTTTTTTTTTTGCAGAACCAGGGATTGAACTCAGGCCCTTGTGCTTGCCAGGCAAGTGCT
>NDGM010449131.1:0-16391 GCA_002564305.1 Octomys mimax | reverse complement strand
CAGTCCACCTGGGCAGTCCACCTGGGCAGTCCACCTGGGCAGTCCACCTGCGCAGTCCACCTGTGGATCTTATATAGTATACTTGTGAAAGTTTGCAACTCAAATGTTTATAAGTGGAGGACTTATTGTATTTGTGAAAGGAACAGCTCATACCAACTATAATGTATATATCCGAAGAACTAAAGGAAACTGTGTTTGAACAGCTAAAGTATGAGAACAATGCCTATTAAACAGGCTACATTTATGAAGAGATTGAAAGCAAGAAAAAAAATGCTGGTCTTGAGTTGAAAAGCTCAGTAACAGAAATAAAAGTCTTCCTAGAGGAGTTAAAGGACAACTCAGCCGACCGACAGAGAATCAGAAAGTGGAGAGATAAACCAGGTCCTTAAATTACTATCTAGGCTGAGGAGTATGAAGAAGAATATGAGAATATGTAGACAAATAAACAAAGCCTGTGAGACCAGCGGGACAGCAAGTGCCCTAACACATACACAATGCAGCTTCTGGGAGGAGAGATGCAAAAGGAGGCCAGAAGCTTCCCAAGTCGACGAGTAGCATCAGTCAATCATATCCAAGAAGACCAATGAAATCCAAGCAAGACTGGCTGGGAGGCACCTGGGTCCAGGCCAACACCACCGCAGTGCCCACAGGCAGAGCAGAGAGAAGGACCCGAGAGGATCAGCACGTGCAGGACTCCCAGTGACACCCTAGCTTGCTGCTTACCAGACGCCAGGGACACCAGAGCAACAGGAGGGCACTTCCACATGCTGAAAGAAAAGGCCGGCAACCAACAATCCGGCAAGGCTTCCCCTAAAGCAAAGACTAAAGTCAGACAGCCCCAGACTAAACAGATATGAGAGGCCACGCTGGCAGGGACCCGTAGTGCAGGAGCACGAGGCGGTCTCCCTCGGGCCAGTATTCACATGCAGGAGAATGAGGCTGAGTTCTTTCCTCACATCGTATGTGATATTAACTCAAGCAAAGACCAAGTCCAAGCAATGTAAGGGAAAAAGACATTTTGGACTTCATCAGAATTAAAAAAATTCCATCAAGCAAGTGAAAAGTCCAAATAATGAGAAAATAGTTATGAATCATATATAAACACAAAAAAGGACTTGTACCAAGAGATATCAAGATCTTTTAGAGCAATAAAAAAATCCAATTTAACAATGATGAAATGTTTAAAGAGGTATTTCTGCTGAAAAGATCTAGAAATGGCCAATAAGCATAAAATATCACCAGCCATTACTAAAATAACCACAATGAAACCACAAATATTCTAATCAATAAGGCAGAGATTGTGGAGCCAGCAGCACCTAGTGCCTTACTGCTTTAGGCTTTACTGTGCGACAGTGGAGCTTTTTGGGGGCCCTGGCAGGTCTTGAACATACACATCCTTACCATGTACCCCAGAGAAACAAAAACGCAGGCACACACAGACATTCTCATAGGAATATTAACAGCTGATCTGATTCAGACCGCAGATCTCCAAGTGTGAATCATGTTGGCGTAACGGCTTGGCCTGAGCTGTCGTGGTCTCCCAGCCTACTCTCACATGTGGTAGGAGATCCCAGGGCCACACCAGGACGGAGGGGAGCTAAGGCATGCAATCCGGCTCCAGAGTTCAGTCGTGCAAATTTATGATAGCCCCAAGAAGAAGGAACCCGAATTCCCACCAACTGTCAGCTGAACAAACGCAGTGTGGTGGAGCCATACAACGTATTATTATTCAGCAATAAAAGGAATGACATACCGATACCCACGATAATGTGAATTCTGAGTACATTACCTTAAGTAAAGGCCAGTCACAAAAACCCTCCAAATTTTACATGATTCCACAATATGGAATGTCCTGAAAAGGCAAGTCCAGCGTCACCAAGTATATCCGTGGTTAGCAGGAGGAACAGGGTATGGGGGTGGAATGGCCAGTGCATGATAACAGACACAGAATTTGTTTGGGGTTGGTGACTATTTTGACATTAGACACTAGTCCCAATTGCACAACTCTGTGAATATATTCAGAAGCCACTGAATACGATACATGAACCATACCTCAGTATAACTTATTTTTTTAAAAAAATGATGACAGGAATGAGGGAAACACAGACTGAGTTCTGGAGCCAGATCACATGCCTCAGATCCCCGCTGTCCTGGTGTGGCCCCGGGATCTCCTGCGATGCGAGGGCAGCCTGGAGAGACCTCGACAGCTCAGGCCAACCTGGTACGCCAACATGATTCACACTTGGAGATCTGCAGAACATGCTTTGTGAAATATTATTCCATGGAAAGGGGGCATTATCTGTAAGAAACAAGCTGGCAACCAGAATCCCAAAGAGAGGCAGCAGCTTCTTACAGCAGAGTAAGGGAATGACTCCAGAAAAACAATCTGTTCTGTTCTTTTCTGTCCTGCCAGCTAAGTGATTTTCCCAGCACAGATCATGTGAGATGCATGCCTCAGAGCTAAGCACCACACAAGGGCTTTGCAGACGCATTTTCCTCAGTGACATCAAAGAGGGTGCATGCAACCCATTGCCAGGGAATGTGGGGACCGAGGTGTGAACTCGGGCTGGCATTACTTTTGCCAAGCTCTGGTCAGCTCTGCGCGCCTCCCTGTGGGGTGGATAGCTCACCCCAAAAACGTATTAATCCAACTCAAATTCTGCGGAAACCCTCAATCATAGGCAGATTTATTCCACTGTTCCCACCCTGTTCCCAGGGCTCTGTGGACGCCAGATTCTGGGCTGAGGGCCGCAGTCTTTCCCACACTGCTGGGCCACCACAGGGCTCCACAGCCGGAGGCGGGGTGGAGAATCCCTCCCCTTGAACTGCATTCCCGTCTCCTCCCTGGCTGCTGTGGAGGCTGGGAGGGACCGGGAAGGTGCCAGGCACGCCGGGGGCCTCTCTCCCGGCTCTGGGCGGATCAGATGCTTGTTCCTAAACGCGCATTCCCTCGACGCAGCTCCCGGGCGGGGCCTCTCTGCCTAGCGGATGCTGGCGAACCCACGTGGCTCCCTGGCCGGCACTGGAGAGAGCGGGCGGCCGAGGCCGCCTGTTCATTGACGGCCAGGCACCCACATCCGCCCAGCAGTGGCCGCGCCAGCGTCCTGGATCCCACCTCAAACTCGCGGGCGCATATCTGCGTCTGAGCAGCCTCCGCCTTGCGCTGCCAAACACCCTCCAGCAGGGCCCTGCCAGAGAACCGGAGGAAAGGGCCTCGCCGGCTCCCAGGGAGGCTGCCTCGTGGCATTGCAGGACAAGCATACCGGGGTCCCCGCGCAGGGCACACACCCAGGGGTGCTGGCGTCGGGGTCATCCCGGAGATCCTCGCCATGAGGTGGACCTGAGCTGGTAGCAGGGGCCGCTCCCCTCCGACCCTCCCCTTCGACCCCTGCCCCCTGCTCTGTGCGTGCTCCAGACCTGCTGTACCCTCAGCTCTAGTCTCTGCAGGGAACCCGGACACTCTTCAGACAAGCGGGCGCCCGCGCCCTCACTGTGGTCAGCACACAGCTCCCCCCTCCCTTCTCGCAGAGGTTAAATAGGTCGAAGCTGGTAGGCAGCTCCATAGCCGGCAGACCTACACCGCCAGGCCTGCCTGGGCCGCACAGTGCGGAGGGGATGATTGATTGGCAGCTGGGACATGGCCAGACTTGGCAACCAATTCTCTTTTCAAAAAATACCTACCCTCCGGCTTCTGGAAGATGCCGCGCCATTACAACTATAATTGACCTTACACCAACGTAATCACGATGACTTCATGTGTGTGCCAGTTAGCCTTAATTTCAGGGGTTGTCAGGTAACACACTACCTTGAATACACGGCCTTGGCAAGGCCAGGCAGCAGGACCCCGGGAAGGGCCTGCTGCGGGGACAGCTAAAGATGCAGGCTACCCTTAGCCCTGCCCAGTCAACAACTGGCAGCTGTTAATTCATATCCGGGGCTCAGGGTATTTTCTGATGCGATCACTGAATACCACAGACTAATTTACAAAGAACAAAGGTTTCTTCAACTCAAGTTCTGAAGGCCGGGAGGTTCAGGGCCAGGGGTGTGTATGGGTAAGGCCCTTCTTGCTGTGTGTGTGGGGTTCTCTGCAGAGTCCCCAGGTAGCGTGGAGAGAGCAGGCGGCCATCAGCGTTGACAGACTGCCCCAGCCCTGGCGTCCTCCACATCTACATGGCCACAGTCTGCTCTGCTCAGAGCCCACTACACACATACTCATCTAACTGCAGTCCCTCTGCTACCCCTTCTCAAGGTACCCCCTCGAGATTAAGTGTCCACCCTTCAAGTACCTCACAATGGGGATTGAACAGCAATGTGAGTTTGAAGGTAATGACTCGCTAATTGGTGCGATAGACGTCAGAAATGGGTCTCACTGGTGGAACACCAGGTGTTCAGGATAGTGAGGTGGCTGGAGCGGCCTGGAGGTGTCCCCACTCCTGCAGGAACTAGACCCAAAAACCCGCTGAGCCCAGCATCACATGCGTGTCATCCTGCACAGGACTTGTCCCAGCAGTGGCCAGTGGTTCAGACTTTCACACCAAAAAACATTCATGGGGTGGACAAAGCAGAGGCCAGCCTGGGCTGTGGGCAGGCCTTCTGAGGATCTTCCACGCAGGGTGTGGCCAGGGCGCTGCAAACATGACTCCCAAGCTTGGGGAACCCTAGCGTGGCCAGCCGAGCCTTGCAGTACACGTCCAGGCTGCACGTGGGCGCGGAGGCTCTGCAGCAGGCCTGGGCACAGCGTCCCGGGCCTCTCCTGTGGATTCCACCGCTCACCAGGGATGAGCACGAGCACCGGCGCCGCGCAGGACCACAAGCTGGGCCTGCAGCAGGCGTGCAGAGTGGGCTTGTGAGCCGTTCTGAGCTGCTCTGCTAATACATATTCATGTAGTCCATGTCTGTCTGTGTGGGAGAACTTGGTCTGAGGCCTGCTTTCATTAAACTCAGAGCAAGGTTATAGAAAAATAGCTAACACTCACCAAGTCCAACTTCTGCCACAGCTTCCAAATGCATCTGAGAAGAATCCAGTTGGTTTTAGACAGTTCCCAGAAACAGGCAAGCCAGTGACCTCCCTTCTGGGGGAAAGGGGACAGTGGCTCCCGGTAGATGTTTTGCTCCTCAAGACCGCAACCTTCCCTCTCCCAGTTTGTCTGGACTTCACCTGGAGCTGAGGTGGCTCTGGCAAAGGTCACACTCCTGAGACGGCACCCCTCGGCGATCTCTGCATGGCCTCCACTTCTGAACATGCGGGTATGCTTGTGCCCCACATCCCCGTTTGGTTTTTGGCCCTGGAACCACAGGGGGCCCCCACTGCTGTCAAGCAGCATCCATTACAAATGCCCAAGAAGGTGGGCACACTCTGTCATAGCATTAGAGGCTGCAGGTAGAGCAGTAACAAATCCCCTTGACATATTCTAACAAAGATGGGAGAAAGCTGTGCATCCTAGCCCTCTCGCACTCTCCTCAGTATTGCGATAAAGCCGAGGTTGCTGAATGCAAGGCTAATCTCCACACTATGCAAGCCTCGGTACCCTGGGAAATCTCCCGTTATTACCACTTCAGGGCCTGATCCACTTTAATAACAGGCATCCATCAGGAAGGGGCTGGGAAATAAACAGGCAGTTACAAATGGGGCGAGCTGCATTTACAGCAAAGCAGGAGAAGAGATAAAGGGAAGCTTCCTGGGCCTTTCATCCTGCCTTGCCCATCAGCCGATTAGCTCACTGTGTGCTCTGCCCACTCACGGTGGGCTTCCCGAGCTGCCCTTCCTGAGATGGAGCAGACTCAACATCACACAGAAGCCTTCGCCTCTGCCTTCTTGGACAGAGGCCCTACCGAGACTGCTGAGGATTGTACTACATCCCTTTGAGACAGCCTGTAAGAAGGGAATTCACAGCGAGTGGGGCTTGGGGTGGAGCCCAGACCAGCTGAGACGTGGATCCTTAAGGAGAGTGGACACCAGCCATCTCCCTTCCTTCCCCTGTGCAGGGAGAGAGAAAGGGCCTGGGAGGAGCCAGAGGAGAGGGCTCTCCGCGGCCCCGGCTGAGCACCTCCGCTGGAAGCCACTGTTCCTGGCCACCTGATCTAGGATTTCTGGGCCCCAGAATGGTGGAAAAAAATAATATCTGTTGTTGAAGTTCCCCAGGCTGTAGGACTCTGTGGTGGCAGAATGAACTCACTAATGCAGTGATACTGAAAGTGGCTTTTCAGTAATAAAGAAAAATGGTTCCATTTTGTCATATGGAGCTCTAGTAACTACAAAGCGGGGATTTGTGCTCCATCAGAACTGAAGGCAAGGCTGGCCTGATAGCTCAGCGGACTAAAGTGCCTGCCTAGGCAGAGTGCAGCAGCCAGGGTTCGAACCCCAGAGTGCCATGCTGGCCCTGCCTACATGGTGCGCTGACGTGGCGACTGAGACTGGGTGTGGTGGCACACGCCTGCAATCCCAGCACTTGGGAGGCTGAAAGTAAGAGAATCACTACGGGTCGGATCTATGTAGTGAGACCCTGTAGACCCTGTAGACCCTGTCCTAAATACAGGAAAAAAATTAAGGCAGCAGCAGGGACGGAGCTCAGGGCAGAGCACTTGCCTGCCACGTTTGAGGCCCTGGGTCCAGTAACAGCAAGCCAACAAAACTGAGGTGGGCAGGTAATGGGGCAGGGAGGAAAAGCCCCCCAGAGGTGCCATCGGGAAGAAAACTGGGAATGGAAAGCCCAGCTCGGCTAGTCCTTCTTGCTGGCCACTCGACTTGTGTGGAAAGGGAGCTGGGTCAACCCGTGTAGCGCGGCTCTGGGTGTCAGACCCCAAACCTGGAACCAAAAGCCTCAGCTATCCGCAGAAGAGCCAGTCTCCTCCGCTTTGCGCACCGCAGCGAGTGAGTGCCATGTGGTCTTGCCAAGACACCACGCAGTGCACACGTCTGTGTCGGGAAAGGGAGCCGTGGCGGGAGCAGCCCCAAGGAAGTCTGTGGGACTGCCTGCCTCGTGGCAGCTGCTCTTGACTCCCAAAGTAAGTGGAATAGTAGGGGAGGTCCTGGAGCCAGGCGAAGGGTCGAGCGGGCTGTGCTAAACAGAGCCACACTCTCCCTTCTCTCTTTAAGCAAATGCTTCAGAGCAATTACCAGCGCTAAGTGACAGTGTATGAAGGGCTTCAAATATTTTTAAAACACTAGCTAAGTAGAAGCCCCTCTATTGCTGACAGCATCTTGGGTGCATAGGAATTTTTTATTTAAATACTGCTTTTCCTTTATTTCCTTATTGTCCTTACCAGTATTTAAGTCCTGAGCATTTGAGTCCTGAACAGTTTATCAGTGTAAAAGCACCACTGTGTTCTCTGGGCCCAGTGATAAGCAACCAGATATTCCCTGGAACTATAAGAAGCCAACACTAAAGCAAGGGTTCCTGGCTGCGTTTCCCTGCAAGCAGCAGCTGGTCATTGCCAGGACACCAGTGCTGAGAAGTGTACAGACAGGTGGGTGAGGGCGCCGCAGGAGAGGAACAGGGACTGGGGCTTGGGGGTTCTATTTGCGTGTGAAAACTCTGGCCAGCAAATGCCAGCTCCAGGGAAGTGGGAAGATGGGTGTGAGCTTTTGCTGGGCCTCTAGTGGCCCACATAGCCTCCATCAGCCTGGACAGGTCGCCCCCAGGCAGCACGGAGAGGACTTCTGCAAGCATGTGGCTGTGCAGTGTACATGGAGGAGGCGCTGCTCTGCCCCTGACCTCTGTCTGCTGAGACTCCGCGTCAGCCGTCGGCTCGCCAACGGTTGACCTGCACTCTGATCTCACTTCCATGCTAGTTCATCACTCGGAGACTATTTCTCAGAACGTTTGTATGTCCGCCTGTTTGTCTCCAAGACAACCCTATAAAGCCTTCATGAGATAGAGCCAAAGAACATTTTGATTTGACATGACCACAGTGTCCCCTGAAGCAGCCCTATAAATTGAGAAAGAGAAGGAAAGCCAGTGGAAATCATTTTTAGTGTGGGCTTAATGGTGCACGTGAGAGAGATGGGCCTCACTGTGGACATCTGCAGGGTTTCCTGTCCAGAAAACCCGCCCCGACTTTCTACTAAGAAAATACCAGGGGTCATTTTGGAACTACGTGCCCCTCCCCCAGTGGTGCAATGAAGGTGAACACAGCACAGGGAGGCCTGTGTGGACTCCTCCCTTGGGCTCCAGGGACAAGCGCCTGGCCTAAGTCTGGCTAAAGGAAGCCCCGTATGCCACGGCCCAGGCAGCCCTCCACATGGACCAATGAGAGTCACCTTCAGGCTCCCAGTGAAGGTTTCAGGAACAATGCACTCTCTTTTGCAGGGTGCTGTTTAGACATTGACGTTAATGGCCAATGTGATGAGTCTAAGGGGAGGGAAAGCAGGGGTAGAGAGTGTGCTGGCCTAGGCTGGGCCTTGGCTCCAACCCACAGCACCAACAGAGTGGAACAGAAGAGAACAGCATGGAATGGAGTGGAACAAAGCACAAGAGAATCAAGGCAGATAAGGGGCTCCTTAGAGCTAGTTAAGTCAGGAGGGCTCCTGTTTGCAAATGGGACTGAAGTCCCATAAAAGAGGCCCGGCAGTATGGGGCCCACTTGCGCCCCTGCCCTTGGCCACACCAGGACACACCACCACCAGGCGCCATCTTGGAGCTGTTGCCACTGTTCAGCCCCGTGGTCTAGGAAGATGTGGCTTGCACAGCAACAGTCAATGTGTGCCCTACTCTTACATACTAAGTCAGTACACACAGATTTTTAAAATTCCCAGTTTACATGATTAGGGTCAATACTGAAAGCTGTAACTCACATTTTAAGAAATCTTGTAAATGAATAAAGGGATCTGAGAACAGAAAACTTCAGGAGCCTCCAAAGTTAAGAGCACAGAATTTGGAGCCACATTAGAGGGTCCAAGTTTTGGCTCTGCCACTTACTGACTCAGGCAAGCAGCTCAGCTTCCCTTTATTTCCTTACTGTCCTTAGCTGTAAAATGGGCAAGAGCATAACACCTATGGCTTAAGGCTGCGATAAGGATCGATGAGTTAATATACTTGAGAGGGCTCCACTCGAAGCCTAGCACACAGTGAACCTTCAGGAAATCTCAGTTGCTAGTGTTATGATAACTGAAAATACAGCACGGAAACCCCCCCAGTTATCCAGAGCCACTCCATACGCACACTTTCTGCTGTAAAACCTCCCCTTGGCAGATCATTTCCGATGCTACTGCCTATGGATAGACTCTGCACTCAAAGCCAGGCGAGTTCAGTGGTGCCCTCGGGGAACACTTAATAAGAGGAAACCATCTGCAGGCCCCTCACCGCCACTGCTCCCTCGGGGCACGAGGCAGAGAGGGCACAGGCGTAGGAACGGGGACCGGCCAAGACTGCTCAGGTTCCAGCAGGCTCCCTGGTGCTGACCCACAGGTGCCCGACTGCCAAGCTCGGCTCTGCACCAGGTCTCTGAAGAATTTCTACGAGAGTGGATGCATCTTGAAGAGTTCTAAAACGAAGGAGACCATCAAAGGAAGAGGGACAGAGGTCCTCACTCCAAAGAGGCCTGGAAAAATGTCAACACATCCACTTTGTAGGTCACCTCCCAGCACTGAAGGCCACGGGGACATTAAGAACACAAGTACTTGTGCGGTGGTATGGGCCACAGGACAGGGCTAGACACTAAACTCATTCTATAAAAAGCACAGATGCAACTCCACTATGCATCTTGGCAGTGGGAGGGGATGTGTATTTGCGGTGAGCATTATCTGTATTTAAACAATGCCTAGGAAAGCAAATACTCTTCGTAGACAACAACCGAGATAACCGCCCAATAAAATACTGAAATGTCACACACAATTTGTAGCCTAAATTATAAGCTATTCCCCTGTCTGTACAATCTTACAGGGAAAATGAAATGCGCCCCAGGGGTATGAATAATAGCTTAAGCCAGCCAAAAATATGGCCTTTAGGGTGAGAAACAATAATGCTGCTATTATTTTTAGCAATTTCTCATGGTTTGTCTTGGGAGGGTGCTTTTTCCTTTTCCCCCCTTCTTTTCTCAAAAGACACATTTTCAGATTAGTCACAGAGGGCTGGCAGAATGCTGGGAAGGGAAGGTGTTTCAGAGCCGTCTTCCTGCTCCAAAGCTTTTCACTTGGAGCCGCTGGAGCCTAGGAGTCCACAGGGCCTACGCGAGGGCAAAGAGAGGCGGGAGCCCGGGAGGAGGGGCTCCTTACACGAGAGGCTGGCCAGGGCTGAGTGGAAAGGGACAGGAAGACATTTCCAAACACAGTGAAAAAGGTTTACAAAATTCCTCATAAGAGTGGTCAAGCGCAGACTCTACTGTGGTATTTAAAAAGCTTTGCTCTAAAATGGCGCACCTGCCAGGCAGCACAGCGCAGCTCCTCATAAGGGTGAAGCAGAACTGCCTTGCTAGCCGCCCACCACTCCTGGTCTGCACCCCGATTAGCACGAGGACCCACTGGGGTGCTCACCAGCGACCAGGATCACAGTCACCAGCAGGGAAAGTAACCCAACGTGCAGAGCTGGGTGAATGGATTAGCATGACGAGATCCAGAGCACGCAACGAGGCAACGCTCAGCCTTCCTTGAAAGGACATTCTGATGCACCACAAATGAGCTTTGAAGTGTCGTGCTGAGTGAGATATGCCAGGTCCCAGAGCACCGTGCAGGGTGGCCAGGGGAACTGCCCAGCTATGGCGCACCTGACGCAGTTACAGAGCCAGAAGGCAGAGGGCAGTCCAAGGGATGGGGAGGGGGCATGGGAAGGCTCTGTCCCTCGAGAATGAGCTGCAGTCTGGGGAGAAGTAAAGGGGAAGGTGGAAGGCGCACAGCAAAGAGAGTGGCAGGCCGCCTTGGCGTTCAGTGGTCAAGGATAGCAAAACCTGAGGATGCTCAAGTCCCTCACCTAAAGAGCGTAGCACTGTGACGCCAGCACTCCAGGAGGCTGAAGTTGGAGGGTTGCAAGCAATTTAGCATCTCAAAATGAAAAAAGTAAAAGTCTGGAGCATAGCGCAGTGTAGAGAAGCTGGGCTCAATGCTCAGGGCCAGCAAAAGGCATAACATTTGCATATCCTCCAGTCTGCTTTCGATCATCTCTAGATTACTTATAATACTTAGCGCAGGGTGTATGACATCCCCCACCCAAAATGCTTGGGGCCAGCAGGTCTCAGATTTCCCAGGCTGCTTCAGCTTTTGGAATATCCTGATGAGACCGAGGCCGACATACAGAATTCCTTCTTGGTCCATAGACACCTTACACATGTAGCTGAAGGTAGCTTTAGACAATACTTTAGCGCGACAGAAATAACTGTCACTTGTTGCACAAGGTCAGCGGTGGAATCTTCTTCCACTAACGTCAAGTGGGAACTTAGGAAGTTGTGGGTGTTTTGAGCATTTCAAATTTTAGGGGTTCAGCCTGGCAGCGCTGAACGTGTTCCAGCAGAAAGGCCACTTAGACAGCTCTAGTGCCCTGGGCAACACAGCCTGGAGAAGCCCGCACGCTCGCAGACGCAGCGCTTCTGAGCGCCTTCGCTCCTCGTGGTCGGTTAGGCCCTTCGAGGCAGAGCAGCCTGCACTGACCGCTTCTGTGCTGCACGCCTGAAAACTGGTAAAATGGGCAACTACATTTTGTGTATTTTATTCCAACTAGAAAAGTAAATGGACAAAACACACCGCCCCATTCCATCTTCCGCGCCCTTCTCTGCACGTGGTCACCGCGCTCTGCCCACGCCCACACGTCTGCGCAGGCTGCGGCGGCTTGCGGTGCCCAGAGGAGCCGGTCATGGGGTCTCCCACCTTCACCCGGAAGGGCAGCCCCATGCAAAGGCCCAGGCCCGGGGAGGAGGAGGAGGCCAAGCGTGCCAGGGGGCGCCCCAGCATGGGCGCCCAGAGCCCACCGTGCTGCCCCGCCAGCACCACGGAGAGCGGAGCTGAGCCGGCCGGAATTCCTGACCCTTGCAAGGGACAGAGCAAGGAGCGCTGGCTCTCCCCACCTGGCGAGGAGGCTGCTTCTCAGCAGGTTCCTAAGAAACTAGGCAACGCGTTCATTCCATGGGCTTACGGAGCTCCGTCCGCTCTCGCTATTTTATTTTTTAGTGAGAATTCAGCTCACCACAGCCACCCAGGGTCCCCGACAGAGCGCCGTGGGGCAGCCCCGCTCCTTCTGGCCCGTGAGACCGAGCACGGACGAAGCACACACAGGCTGCGCAGAAGGACCCCCGGGCTCCGAGGCCAGGGCCAGTGCGTGCGATCGCTCACACTGCGAACGCAGCGCTGCCTCAAGCGCAGCGGGCTGGCCAGAGCGGGCCGGCAGGGCGGGCGCGGCGGACGGCAGCAGGGGCAGCGCCGCTCGGGGCCTGGCCGCGCTCCTCTGGGCAGACGGCTCGGCTTCTCTAGCTACCTTCTTGCTATCCGACCTTTTCTGATGATGCCTTAGTTTGAATTAGATGTAATCACCGTGCTAAGGGCTATAAATATCGGCAACTCGCTTCATTATTTTGATTACAGAAAAACATTACACGTTCTCTCACACTGCTACCACTATTTTAAAGAAATTTCATCTGCAGGCAGAACCCGGAGGAAGGACTCGAGATCGGAACAGGGCCGAGCTCTTACCCAAAGCTAAAACGGCATCTTGGCTTTCTGGACCTTTGTGCCAGCCTCGCATGGGGCCTTCACAGCGCGTGAGGACGCTTAGCTCGGTGCGGCCCAGAAAAAGCTTCCAGCAGCCCCTTCTCTCCGACTTTAGCCACATTTGTGGCTAAGACATGAAGTCTGGTGCCCACCACAGCCGGCTGAAGTCCAAGTTCAGCCACTTACAATGGCAGACCCGTTTCCTGAGCCGCATTCCCCGATTTATTAAGTGGGGACGACTCTACCAGGCCTCGCAGGGGACGAGGTGTACCACGGAGCTCGAGCCAGTGGCCACAAAATGATAAGCATTTGATAATTAACCGGTTAGCTGATGATTACTTTGTACCAAGACATAAATCACAGAGAAAGAATAGTATCAGACTTGGGGAGACAAGCAAATAGCTCAGCAGGTAAAAGCACCTGCAAGCAGGCACAGGAGCTGGGAGTTCGATCCCCAGGCCTGCCATGCTGTGCTGCTCCCCCCTTCCCTGGGTGTGGTGGCGCTCGCCGGTAATTGCAGCTCTGGGGAGGCTGTAAACGGATGGGTCACTACAAGTCGGATCTAGTAGTGGGACCCTGAACACCCTGTAGACCCTTCCCTAAAAAAAAAAAAGAAAGAAAATAAAAAGACAGTAATTCCAATTCCAGATTAGCAACCTAATGAAGCAGGCAGGGATTTTTAATTTTTAGAGGGAGCAGGGACAAGCTGTCTGGCATCTAGACGCCTTCCTACATGGGAAGAACACTGCACTGTGAGTGGAAGACAGCTGCCTCACCCCAGACAAGATGGTGGTCTGCACTCACTAGCTGGCTTTCTTGGTGGAGAGAACCTGAGAGTGAATGCACTCCTGAATACGGATCTGAGGATGCTGCAGATGAGGGATGACAGTGGGAATGCGTCTCGGTGGCCAGACACAGCTTCCAGAGCCGTGGTGCAGAGGTGGAGTCCCAGTGGGCACCTGGAGGATGCACGCAGAGCCCTCCACAGCCCGTACACCGTGGCCACAGGGACCTGTGCTCAGCACAGTTCTGAAGCGCAGAACCCTGGTCCTCCCTGCAAAGCCCAGGAGCCTCGGGAGCCTCCAGCACCACACAGTCAAGTAACTAGCGGCCGCCTTCTGAAGTATATCCCTCGTTGTCTAGAGCTTCTGCTCAAGAACGTCTGCTGAGCACCTGGTGTGTCCGGAGAAGGCACTGGGGCACACATCAGGGGAAGGGCCCGCAGGACAGAGCCGCGTGCCCCAAGAGCTCCTCTGCTCATCGCTGCATTCATCTCTGCTCTCTTTTGCTGGCTGGCTTTCTTTAATGACCCAATGGTCTGTTCCTGACCTTGGCCTAAGGAGCTTAATCTGTCCTCATCGGAAGCATCTTGTTTTGTTGTTTTGGACAGGCTCTCACTATGTGGTTCAGGTTGGCCTTGAGCTCACAACGTAGCCACGGCTGGTCTCCTGCCTCAGCCTCCTGACTGCTGGGATTATAGGCATGTGCCACTGCATCCAGCTTCCATCTCCACCTAGCCCACATCCTAGGCAGCAGAGCAAGCCTCGCCCAGCACTCCATGTATGTTGGGGTGGACAGGAAGCTACTCTAAGGTGCTGCCCCAGCACCTGCCTGCATGAGATCCGACTCCCTCTCTGTAACTCTCCCAGCTGGTAATCAATCCTACTCGCCACCTGTATTAGCTTCCTGTATAACCTGGAGGGATGAATGTCAAAGGAGCATGTGCACAGCAGCTGAGCAGCCCTCAGTCATGATCACATGGCGCAGTCCAGGGTCCTGCCCACCTCCCTGCTGAGGGGCAGCTAGACTGAAAGCAAGGATGAGCAGGCAGCCATGCACCTCAAGGTCCTGGGGGGAGACCCTGCTCCTGAGCCTTGAGCCTCTGGCCAATTCACATCCTTGTGGCTGCAGGCTGAAGTCTGTGTCCTTGAGCGTTGGGTCACTCTCAGCCTCCTCAGGTCACTCTTGGGTCATGGCATGTGGCTTTTCCCTCTAAAGAGCCAGCAATGGCGTATGACACGTTCCTCCTGCTTTGACACATGGCAGCTTACACTTACGGGACTGGATGGAGGGCACCTTCACCCTTGCGATCTCACAGTCATGGAGGAGCTCTGGAGACCGTGGAAGATGCGTTCGGTCTGCCGGCTGCACGGTCCCAGCTCTGGCCTCTGTGGAGGCACAGTTCTGTGATGTGGTCAGGGCAGGCTCTCTGAGTGGGGTTTTCCCAAGAGTAGGACCACTCTTAAGATGATCTGAAGTTCATGAATAGCCAGGTCCACAGAAGGCTGGGGAAGGCCTTCCAGAGGGAGAGAGCTGCAGTGGGGACTCAGCTAAGGCATTGGGATGGCAAGGAAGGCAGATGGCCACTCAGTATGAGCGAGGGCCGGGGCAGCAGGTGGGGATGTCCCTGAGGTCATAACTGCAGCCCTGAATCACAGCCCTGACTACAGCCCAGACTACGGCCCTGCAGGCTAAGGAAAGGGCTTCGGCTTCACTGATGGGGAAAAGGGGTCCTCTGCCAGGAGCCAAAATCATCCATCTGGCTGCCCCCCATCAAAGACCACCAAGAGGCCAAGGGGGAGCTGAGAGAACAGCCGGGGCTGCTGCAGTGGTCTAGACAGGAGGGGCAGCAGCGCTGGTCAGGACTGGCTGCGGGAAGGCTGACGGGGCTCAGGCCCTGGGCCTATTTAGAGAGCTGGAGGCCCTGGCTGAGAAAAGAGCAGAATAAAGGGGGGCCCTGGTGCCCAGGGGACCTGCTTCTAATTCTCACTTTAGTTTTAGCAAGCTGTGTGTCTCTGAAGCCACTGAAATAATCCATGTGTAGTGAAAGAAAATTGGACATGCACATATAATTTGTGGGGGTTTTGTAAGAAGCAAAAGCAGCCATGCATTCTGGAATCTCGCTGCGCTGATTGGCCACCTTCCCTGGGCTGGTGCTCATGTCTGCTGTCACCTCCCTGCCCTTCCCAGCTCTTGTCATACGTAAGCAGCTCAGGCTGGCATCACCGAGGAAGGGCCTGGACTGAGGTGGAGGGACCATCACTTCCTGCAACTCAATCCAGGGCTAAGTATGGGTGTAAGAAGCCCCATGACACCCCCAAATCAGAGAATCAGCTGAAATGCCTCTGGCTGAGTTGGTTAAAAATAGATAAACAAAGTCAGATGACCCACTGGGTGTGAGTGTGTGTATCCAGGATGCAGGAGGAGCTCAATTCCCATTTGCTGTATTAATTTGTGTTTTCAGTGCTGGGATGGGATCCAGGGCCTTCCCCACGCAGCAAGAGTCTGTCCCCGAGCTTTAGCCCCAGGCTATCAGATGAAATACTAAAGAGTACTTGGGCGTCAGGTGTGAGGCTTTGATGCGGGGTCTTGTCACCGCTGCCAGCACAAGGACTAGGACCATGGAGGCAGGGTACACGGAGAGCTCGGTCCCAGTCCTTCCCACTGGCCAGGGCACGTGCTTCCACGGACCATGAACCAGAGCCAGTTCCACCCTCCTGTGGGCTTCCCAGCAGGCCCTGGGGCAGATGAGGACTAGAAGTGAGGGATGAAGACCAGGGCCAGCATCCGCTCATAATCAAGAAATGGTTAACGGTTATTGTCTTCACATCTCTACCACGACAGCGGTTTCTGGGTGTGGGGGCTGTCCCTTACTCTGGGCCTGTCCAGATGCACAGGGCTATTTATCCCGCCCCCACTCCCTCTGACATGGAGATGCTGAATTTAGCACACTGGTCCAAGAAAGAAGGGGAGCTGGTTT
>NDGM010449054.1:0-10347 GCA_002564305.1 Octomys mimax | reverse complement strand
GCTGGGATTATGGGTGTGAGTGCTGCTGGGATTATGGCTGTGAGTGCTGCTGGGATTATGGGTGTGAGTGCTGCACCCAGCCTGGGGCGGATTGCCTGAATGCAATTTAAAGGAGACAGACTTCCTCTCTGTGGTCACTGCTGCCTCTGCTCATGCCATTTTGCTCTTGCTGCCTTGCTCTTCGCCACCACCATGAACAGCTGCCCTCTGAGATGCCATGTGGCACTGTGCCAGGAGCCAGCTGAGTGTGGACTGAAACCTCTACTGACTGTGAGCTAAATAAATCTTTCCTTCCTTCATTTTGGGTGTTGGTATGTTGTCCCAGCAATGAGAGAAGAGTAACTGAGACAACAGGCTGTGCAATACACCTCACAAAACACCCCTTGTTCCCCCAGTTTGAGGCTTTGCACCCCTTTACCATCATCTCATCCATCTCCACCCTCATCAACCTCTGGTAGCACAGCTCTGTTCTCTGCTTTTATGAAGTTGATGGTTTCATATTCTCTCTACAAGTGGGAGCGTGCAGTATGCATCTTCATGTGTTTCTTTCATTTCAAATCATCTCAGCAGACATGTCTTAGTTACTTTTCTCTTGTTCCTGAGACAAAATACCTGACACCCAAAATTAAGGAAGGGCTAATTTAGCTCACGGTATGCAGAGCTTTCAGTCCACAGTCAGCTGACTCCAAGGCAGGCAGGTGGCACATGGCGCAGGGCAACAGCGCAAGGTGGCGGATGACAGCAGCAAGGGGAAGGAGCAGTGCTTTCCCCCATGTGTTGTATACAGGCTGTCAGCCCCGAGGGCGAGTATAGAACTCACACCATCTCCACCTCCTCTTGCACAGGTTTGGGATGTTCCCAAAGGGCGGACTCCGGCCTCTGCTAAACTTTTTAAGTTGACAAATGAACGACATCCCAGAGCGGTCGGGGCAGGTGCTCTGCACCCAAGATGTGCGGCTGCTGAGCTGCTTAGTTAAGCTTCCAGACTTCTCACGTTGCCTCAGTGAACAAAGTCCAAGAAGGAAGTGCTTGTGCTCTCCCCCCAAGAATGTAGGCCTGCTGAGTCACTGAATCAAGCTTATAGACTCCTCAGATAGCCACAGCATATCAATCATTGCAATACAGAATGCGTGTTTGACAGAATTCAGAATCCTTCCATGATAAAAGAAACTCTCAACAAATTAAGTACAGGAAAAATACATTTACATTACATTATTGCAAAAATACAATAAAAATTACATATGATAACCCCGCAGCTAACATTATACTCATGGGATGGGGCTTGCAGATTAGCTTAGTTGTTTAAGCGCCTGCTCTGGCAAATCCAGTCAGGCACAGGGGACCGTGGTTCGATCCCCAGACCCACCCTTAAGGCAGCCTGAGCCAGCCAAAGAAGAAAAAAGTCCTACATTATACTTATGGGAGAAAAATGGAGCGCCTTTCATTCAGCGTCCAGGACGAAACAAGACGGACCATGCGCACTACTTCTATTCAACAGAGAACTGAAAAACAAGCAGACAAGAGAAAGAAAGAAAAGGGATCCAAATCAAAGGAGCGGAAGTGAACATTTCTGTTGTGATTTTCTGATGACATTATCTGTATAGAAAAAATTCTAAAGAGCACAGAGAGAATGAGAAAAACAGAGACAGAGATGAGAGGGAGGGAGGGGGAGAGGAGGAGGGGGAGGAGAAGGGGGGAGGGCAGGGGGGAGGGAGGGAGGGGGAGGGAGGGGGAGGAAGAGGAGAGAATGAATAATGCAGCAAAATGGCAGGTTTAAAAATATCATCATATGAATAAGTCAGTAGAGTTTTTAATGCACTAACTGAACTTCCTGCAAAGAAACCAGGAGAACAGTCTCATTTACAATAGGATCAAAAAACAAAATATTGAGGAAGAACTCTAACCAAGAAAGTGAAAGACCCACATAAAAAACCATAAAATGCTAAGGAGACACGCTGAAGAAGCCACAAGGCATACGCGCCAGAACCTTCCCTGGTGTACCTGCCATACTGCCCCTGATCACTGATGGCTCTTCCTCAGAGCCCTCTTTCATTTCTGCCTCTCAGAATATCGCCCTTCCTTCAAAGCCTAAGGCTGATGACGTTGTCCCTCCTATAAGCCTCAACCCTCAAATCCATAGTAGCCAGTCTGTGCCTTGAATTCCCACCTCAGGTGGCCATGTCTCCATCATAATTCATCTTGCTCTCTTTTGTGGTTCATTTAGTTGTGCGTGACACACGCCCCTTACTACGATTTAAACATCTCAGGACAAGAACTGCTCACCTCTTGTTTCCATTCCACTATAAATCACAACATGCACCTCTCATGCACACGAGAGCTTCAGAAAGAGCCTGCCGAGGTAGCGAATGGGCAGCCTGCATCAGCATACATGATCTTTTGGGAAGCAGATTCAGCCCTGAACCCGTGGCACTATGGTTTCTGCATCACTAATAGTTATCTGCTTACTTAAATAACCTTTCTGTGAAATACACTTAGAAAGATGGAAAACTGTGTTATGGGGTGGGACAAGTATGTAGGTTATTCCTTTCCTTAAACAAAGAGAAGTCCTGTTATGCGTCATGGAAAATTAAAGCACAGTCATAAAATATGCCAACTAGACACGTTGAATAATGATTTAGTGGAAATGTTGCCTTCCCTCCCGCTCGTGGGGCCCAACTTCGCTCTCCAGGACTTAAGCTGAAAGCTCTCTTCTTTATTTTTTTAGATCACATTGACAACTATCGGCTACGGAGACAAAACTCCCCTAACTTGGCTGGGAAGGTTGCTTTCCGCAGGCTTCGCACTCCTGGGCATTTCTTTCTTTGCACTTCCTGCTGTAAGTATCTTTGTAACAATAAGGCAGTTTGGATTAGGCTTTAGAGGTTTATGGGAGCTGTCACACACTGGCGTGCGTGGGAGCCTGTCTGTGCCACTGACACACACCCCTTTTCTAATATAATGTTGACTTCTCTAAATATATCCAGGTGGATACTTCATAAAATACGGTCTCCACTGAAAGGCCCTCGAGACTTTAGTACCAGCTAAGTTGTTACGGCCAAATAATCATTCAAGTGGCATCATCTCTCGGCCAATATGCCACTAATACATTCAAAGTATTTGCAAAGGTTTAAAGACATCTTCATCCTAAACCGATCACTCCCATCTGGCTTATAAAATGCGCTTCTGAGGAGACAGATGTGTGTCTGTGGCGTTCTCTCCTCGTCAGGTCCATTTGAATGAAAAGTAAATGACCTTAAATGGTTTTAAATGTGTCCCATGATTTATTCTTTGTGTCTCCATCATTGATTTTTTTTCTAAAGAGCAGTTTCTGCATTTTATCAGAATGAAAAGCACATTTATCTTCCTTCTCCTCCTGATTACTTTCCTCTTAATGGGTGAGGCTTGCCTTTCTGATCCTTTCATCCTCTATGTGCCCCATCCCCCGCACTCACCTTTGGCCACTCCCCCTGGGGTGGGGGTAAGGGAGTGGCCAGAAAGCAGTGCTGAGGCAGTGGGCTCAACTCCTGCGCCCAAGGGACACGGCCAAGGCCCTGCTGCAGACCCAGGCTGAGGCTTCTGCACAGCCTTCACCCAGCGGGGACTGACAGCGCCCTCCACAGGGGCTGGGGAGTTGGGGTCCCCTGAGGACCGCAGCACCAGGGCTGTCAGGGCCGGGCTCCTGCTCTGCCTGGAAGTGAACGCAGAGTACACTTGTCCTTCTAGTGGCCAGTGCAAGCTCCACGTGGACCAGCCAGTTCTACCCTGATCCACTCAAAACCACAGAACGAAACGGCAAAGACACTGCCTCTGCTCAGCCTTGGGGCTCAGCTTGAAGCTCTGCCGCATGCTGAGTGGCTGTTGGTTGGCTAGCGCTGCTGCCACAACCTGCCACGGACTGGCTGTGCTCAGTGACAAAAATGTACTGCCGCTCAGTGCTGGGAAGCTGAATACAAGGTGCTGGTGGGGCAGATCTTCCTGCAAGCCTTGGGAGGAGGATCTGTCTCAGCCTCTCTCCTTGGCCTTGTCCATGGACACACCTCCCCATGTCTTCATGTCATCCCTGTCCTGCTTTCCTCTTCTTTGTTCATCCGCCATACTGGGTTAGGGCCCATGTTGATGACTTCATTTTAACTTGACTACCTAGTAAGGTTGTTCAAAGAACTTCACATTCTGAGGTGTAGGTGTTCCCACTCCAGTGTGAGAATTGGGGCAGGCGGCATAGTGCAGCTCAAAATAGTGATTTAGGTATAGTTCTTCATCATCATTAGATGAGAAATAAACAGCATGGAGAAATATGTGCTTGTGGTGAGGAAAACACAGTGCTGCTTCTCTTTATCGGTATGACTATAAAACTTCACGTCTCCATGTAGAAAATGATGAAATCAAAAAAGAAGAAAAACCGTTCATCCAAAATCAACTCATCTGGCAAGGTCAACCATCCAGAGCAGAGCAAGCAGAGTAGAGACCCACTGGGTTATCAGATTCCCTGCAGGAAAACATCTTCAGAAACAGTACAATGGAGTCTTGGGGTTTTTTCTCCTAAAATAATGACTCAAATGCCTGCAGCTCTGGGGCTTTCTATCTGTTCTGAGATTACAGACATTACCAGGTCATTAAATGAGCCAAAGCTAGTCCTGTCTGAGCACTCCTTGAGACCTAATTTACAACTGAGTCTTCATTATCAGAGAAAACTGATCAACTTACTGTGTATTTTCATGATTCTTTATAAAACAACACATGTAGGGGAAGGCAGGTAGAACAAACACTGAGACAGGAATAAATGGAGAACGACGTAACAAGGGAGAGGAAAGAAAGTCTGTAAGAAGCAAGGCGATACAGCCAAAATATGAGAAGAGTTGCTGGGACCAATCAGTGCCTAGCTCTCCCTCCTCTGGAAGCTGGCTGCATCCAGCACTACAAAATACATGGAGCCCACCGTGAAACTCCAGACCATCAAGGGGGTTAAACTGGGTCAATATGTCGAGCTAAGGTCTGAGGCTAGGAGTCACTGTTGGAAGTGTTTCCCACAAAATGATTCCATTTCTGAATGCAAGTTGAATTAGCAGATGTTGGAAATCTGAAAAATGGGCATGAACACAACAGCATCTTACAACAGTGTCCCATCATGGTCCACAAGAGTAGCCTCCCCTGTGGCTCTTTGCACGGTTAGCACTGAGTTACCACTTGATCCTGTGCATCTGCCAGCCAACAGTGCTGTCTTATTAAAACTAAGGAGAACACCTTGCTGGGGAAGTTGGAAGGGCTTTGAGCTGCTCCCACCCTCCACTGTTGTGGAGGAAGTGTAGCTGTCTTACCTTCAAGGTGAGACAGAAGTTGAGTTTCAGGGAAGTTGAATTCCTTGAGCTCTCCATCCAGTAAGGTCAATGGGAGGACCAGATCTGCTTGATTTGACATTAACCTTTCCATAACTATACTCAATACCTATAATCAGCGATAATAAAAAATATGATCATTGTATAATAAAATACCAACAACTGGTGAAAATCATTTAGCATGGCTTGTTTGCCATGTGTGATATGAAATAGGCTTATTTAATCTGGAAAATGAAGGATAAATATTTAAAATGTTTATCCAAACATGTTTTTTAACTTGGTGTTTATACATCTCTTCTCAGCCTAGTACTAAAATTAAAACCTAAAAATTTAAGTCTTGTTTTCCTACAAAATGAATGAAAACAAGTCATTTTCGAGTATTTTCGTCCATTGATGTCCACTTGGAAGGACTGGCATGTGTGTCCGAAGATTAAATAGTGTCTATGCACGTGTGTGCGTGTGCGTACATGAGTGCGCATGCGTGTGGGCGCACGCACGTGTGTGTACCACAACAGACTTAAAAGACTTCTATTTAGGTGCGCTGAGTTGTATATGGGACAGAAGCGGAATAAAATTGGCAAAGCGCCATTCCGAGACACTGAGCAGACCTGGCTTAATAACGGCTGTAATGTACAGCCTGGCACAAGAGATAGGGAACAAACAGCTGCCTTCTACTAATACACGCTTCTCGGCAGTGCTGATGCGACTTTCAGTGCATTTTGGTTGGTGGGTAAATGCTAGATTTGTGCTGTAGGACCCCGGTTTCATTTCTCAAGGAAATTTAACTTCAAGGAAGATTTAACTCCAAACCTCATATCCACATGATAAATGCTGAAAAATGATACCTAGTATTGCTGTTAATTCAATTTCTACACAATCTGAATTGTTCTCCAGAAGAGCAAGCTATGTACAACTATGTCATAAGTAAGTGCTATAACTTCTGATGTTTTATATTTTCCTATTGTTTATACTTCCTGGAAAATTATATTAAAAGGAAAATAAATCAGTCTTTCCCAAATAACTCTATGTTACAAAGAAAAAAAAAATTAGGAGTTGTGACTGACTTGAGTCGAATCGAATTTAGAAATGGAGAGCTGTTTTTATAACCTCCAAGTTTTAAAAGGCAAATATTGTTGAAATGTACAAACCAGATCAGACAAAGCAGGTTTTCGTAAAGCTTAGTTTGTGTAATCATAACTTGTATGAGACAGAGACCCTCAGCCAACGTGAGACACGCAAAGAAAAAAAGACGGAAAACAGAGCCCATGAGGTCATTGCTAATTCCAAGGTTCAGCCATTTGTTCTAATTAATAATGGAGTAGATTGTTCCTCATTAATAGCAGAGAGTATGTGTGTATTCAACACATGAGCGCATTAGTTATTGTCTGGTCATTGTCATGGGTGTGCTCAGAACTGTGCATCTCCAAATAAGAAAGAAGGTTAGAGGCTATCTGGAGTCCCAGAATATATCAGCCAAGCTGTCACCGGTTGAGACTCGGCACCTCCCAGAGAGGAAAATCCCACACCTATCCAGGCAGCCTCTAGCATCTTTGAACTACATAAAGAAAGGGAAAAAAATTCTTAGCTATGGAAAATACTGACTTCATGCTTATAAGATGCCCAGCTCTAACCCAAGGGTTAGACTCCTTGAAGTTTAATAAAAAGCTAATAATTCATAGCTAGCAAGTAAAATCCACAAACTGGACAGCAAAGGAACCCCACACCCCATACTAATAAAGTCAAGAGTACAGACAAAGCCCAGAGACTGGATGCAGCAAGCCCTGCAAGTCAACCCTACGCTGAGACAAAAAGCATCTTGAGTTCACAAACGTGAGACCCAAGCAAACTGCAAAGGAAAAGGAACATTAGAGAAGCAGATCGTTGGCCGATCCACACGATAAGCAGGACACATAACCAGCCAAAACCTTGTGCAGGCATGGGAGGGAGTATTAAGCCTTCTAAGCCCCAAATCCAAACAGGTAAGTCAAAACCACAATGGTAAAGAATGCCAACAGCGCCTGATGGAAGCGGAGGAAAACAGGAACGTGCTTCATAATGATTCATGCTCCTGTCTTTATTATGCACAAGGGCAAAATGAAAAACCTCCTGTCTTCAGAACCGGCTGCCTGTTCATCTCACCTGGACGACTGTCCCCCTTTTCTCCACTATTTTTCTTTGGTACATGTAGCGCTGAAGCAGCATGGAGCCTGCAGCTGGCACAGCTCTGAAACGTGCCTCCCCACTGCGTGGATGGAAACTACTCATGCTCGGTTTCATCCAAGTGCTACAAGTACTCCCAAATGGACAGCAACAAGACAAGCTCTGTCAACTCAGACTCCAGCTGTGTGAAGCAAGAGTTCATGTTTTCTCAATTATATCGCTGGAGAAGATGACCAGCTCAAACTTAAGCAGAAAGAAATATCACAAAGAAAGCTCTTTCATTGTTTAAGTGTCATTTTTTTATTTTTAAGTATGGTGCCTCTTGAGATATCATCAAAGACAATAAATGGTGATACTTAACTGACTTGCTAAAGAACAGAAGTTGTTATGTCTCTTGGCCGTATTGCCCAACAACTTGACATTAACTGACAATTTAATAGAGTGTTTTAGTAAGTAGCACTTTTATTATGGGCAGGTTGCGTACTGTTTGTCTTGTCTCAGACTCCCTGTAGAGGTTTTTTAAATACATGTATTTTTGACAGGCTTTTTGAATTTTTGAAAAAGTACTCTTTTTATATTTTGTTCCAGGGCATTCTTGGCTCAGGTTTTGCGTTAAAAGTACAGGAACAACACCGTCAAAAACACTTCGAGAAGAGAAGAAACCCAGCTGCCAACCTCATTCAGGTAACTGTCAGTGCCCTTGGTAGATGGCAACATGTGTCTCCAGGAACGCTGGCTGAGTCACTTTCCAATTGCTGTGCTTTATTGCTTTTCTAGAAAATGAAGTCAGAACTGTACAATCTTGAGTCTGGGCAGACATTCTCATTTTTCCAAAAGGAAAAATATACCTTTTCACCCAAAGGTCCACACATTGTTCAGCTAGTCAGGCAGCAAGGATGTGCAGACGTTAGCCACTGTGCCGCTCTGGGAATGACTAGTATGTCTTAAGAATTTTAAGGTGAGACACAATTCATCATTAAGTGATAGAGCAAGAAATGGCATTGTTCCCTGCATCACAGTTATTTTCTTCAGTCAATTCATACCACCATTCTGAAAAATAATCTACCTGTTTAGAATGCCAAGACTTAGCACCTGTGGGATTGCTTTTAATTCCATGGAGGGGAATGACTTGAAATAGTATCTTATTTTAAGAGCTGGTGGCATTATTATGGGAGACGCCAGTGCTTGAAAGCGTGGAACAATAAGCGCATTATTTGAAGCCAGACAGGATTTAACATTTGTTTCCTGAACTCAGGATTTGCTTTAGCTCTGAAAGAAATGCTTCTCCTTTCATTACCCATATCTTCTGGGAGTAAAACCAGGTAAAGAATCGTCAAGTGTATTAGTTTCTAGACCTATAATATTGAATGGGCATTTGATTATGGGGTCAAGATGATCCTACAGTTGAGTGTTTCTCCCCCTTCCAGAGAGGTGAGGCACCAGAGCTCTTAAACTGGAGCTATTTGGGACAGCAAACCAAGACCCTCAGAGATCTGTCCTCAAGTTGCAGGAACCGGCATGTTGCTTTCATTGAGATGCGGGTTTGAGTCGCTGAGTTAATAGAAAGTAATCCTCAGTGATTAATCAGGCCCTTGCGCTTGCCAGGCAAGCGCTTATTCTACTGAGCTATCTCCCCAGCCCGCCCCCGTGAATCCTACTGTCAGCCTTGCTCTGCAGCTGTGGCCTGCAGCCTCTCCAAAAGGAACAGAGCTAGGGGAGAGACCAAGGAATAAAGCTGCAGTGTGTCATGAAGATCTATTTGCATCTAAGGATTCATTTGGGACGTGGATGTTCTAATCAAGTGGAGTAGTGGGTATGACTTTTAATGCAAATAACTGAGTCTCTATTTTTAAAATTTCCTAGTTTTAAAACAGAAAGTAAACTTCATTTCCTTAAAAGAAAGGATCCCTAGGTAGCAGGAATTTAGAGACTGGTGCCAAACAATAGAGCCCAGAATGATAAAAGAAGTTAGGTGTTCTCTAGGACACACATATGACACCCTTTCACTGCAGAGCAGTACTTTCCAAGCCATGGAGCCAGTGGCATCTCGCTGGGTTCTTTGTTTCATCTGGATACCAAGGCCCATCTACACAGGAAACCAATAATAAATTTTATTGACATACAACCTCTTAGAACATCAGCTGCTGTGTTAAAAGTGAACCCTTAGGGAGTTTCTGGTGCATGTGTCAGTTGTGGCGCTATCCCACTGCAAGGAGCAATACAGTCATTAGTTACCTGCTGATTTTAAATTTATTAAAATCTAAGACTCATGGCACTCCACCCTTCTTAAATGCTCACTGGTGATAGCTGACTATTGGCTACCACACTGCATAAGACCAATGTAGAAAAAGAAGGCAGAATTTTTTTTCAGTTATTGGTCATTATCAACTACTTAGTTATGCAAAAGCAATTTCCAATAGAACTTAAAAGTAAATTGCTCTTTCTGCATTCAGTCATGAAAGCAGAGCAGTTTCTGCGCGTACAACCACAATAAGGCAAGGCCTTCTGACAAGTAGCCCATAAGGGAGAGAAGGTGCTGACTGAACAGTTTTGCCCTGAGGCTTGAAATTTCTTTTTTTTTGGAACTTGAGTATATAATGTGTGTCCGCATCAACAATTGAACTTGTAAAAATATAGTAACAATAAACCCAAATCATGAATTTTCCTTATAAGACAAAATTTTACATTGTTCTCAGCAGAAAAAGATGCAGAATATAAGGACTGATACATTCAAGAATGCCTTTAAAATCTGATCATAATTTCATGAATTTACAGAATTCAGTTCTCTGGAAGATTTTCACAACTTTGTCTTCCCTTTGTTTCTACCACCATGTTTTTTACATCTAACATTTTT
>NDGM010448976.1:0-13793 GCA_002564305.1 Octomys mimax | reverse complement strand
CTGGCATGTGGTGCTGGGGGATTGAACCGCGGTCCCAGTATTTTTGCTTAGCTTAGCTTGAATAATGACAAGCCCCAATAGTCTTTTGGTAGACACACTCAATAACTGGTCATTGCAAAAGCTAAAATTTTTTCAGAAAAAAATTACAAAAAGGTTTTCACATGCATGTGGTAATCTGTTATTGTTAATCTCATTATGTGTTAAATGTATTCACAATTCCAGATGTATAGGTCTTCCAAACTGCAAAACAAAGATTACTTATTGTGATAAGACTTTCAGATTCAGACCTCTGCATCTAGCAGAAAACTTGGGATGCATATCCCATTAAAGGCTGACTAATTAGGTGAAATCTTCTTATGTATTAGAAAGAGTTGATTGGTTAAAATGTTTTTTATGTCTATGTCAAAATAAAAGTTCAAGTATGTCATAAAATGTCATTAGGATTGTCACACTGTGATGTTATGCATGGTTTTATTTCTTAATGTATTTGTAAAAATATGTAACTTTTGTCTTTTAGCATTCTACATAGATTTAAATATTAGAATATCCATGTTTTTTAGAAAAGAAAAGCTCAATTTTATGTTACAAGGTGTTTTATATTCTGGTAAGGTAGCAATATTAAGCCTACTGCATCCATTACAAGAACATTTCATTAAGCTTTTCTTCTGGACATTTAACAGCTAGAGTTTGGGGACTGAAATTAGAGAGGTAGATGGGCTAAGAGGACAGCCAGTAATTTAGCCCTAGCTCACTCAATTCAATGAGAATTCAGCACATAGTGTATCTCTCTATATAGTACCTCTAGTATGCCTTTGGGCAGTCACCTGGAGAAAAATTCTCTCGGGCCTTCACAGAAAGTACCTTGGTCAAACAATGGCCATAACATCCAGATGGTTGACAATGACAGAAGATATAAGAGGTAGACCTTCTATCTACCCAAGGTAAATTCTGTGGAAATTTAGCTGACCTTGATAGATAGCAAAAAGTGAATATTTTATTATTGCAAGCCACACTTTGGTTCGCTCTTGATTTTCAACATAAATCTGGCTAAAACCTCATAACAGCCATGCCACACGATCAACATCTAACTTCCTTGAAATTTCTTCTGCCAGATTAGTCCACAAAACTTCATCCCAAAGTCAGACAATGTCTCTGGATATGTGAAAAATGCAGACAAACTTTACGTTAAGCCATAACATACATATATTATGTGGCATCCACTGGCCAGTGTAGTACTTCACAGCAGAAATCAGCAAAACCTGGTCTTTACCAACAGGAATTCTATCAGCCTGCTGATCTTCTGAGTTCTAACCAGAATTTCCAATACAAAGCAGCATAAAATTTTCCAGTTTTAGTTTTTCAGGCAAAATTTCTGAACTTCTCCAAACTCTTCCCAGAAGCTATTTCCAAAGGCACACGGTCAGGTATAGTCATAGAAAAACAAAACGAAAACTCTTCTGTTACAAAAGTCTATGTTAGTTACTTTTTTTTAATCATTGGAACAAAAGTTGAAGTTTTACATCTAAAGATTTTTTTTAAGAAAGTACAAGCTAGAATTAAAATAGGGAAAATTAGAAATGATACATATTTTCACTTAACAAAGTAATTTGAATTTCATAATATTTTTGTAACACATAATACTGTCTTCCATCAGTTATTTATATTACCAGATATATGCACTTAAAATTGGAAGAAGAAAGAATAAAAAGAAAGAAATGCATAAGAAATTAAGAGGACAAAAAGAAAAAAAATGGAAAAAGAGATGAAAGAAATTAAACCTTAGCCCGGGGAAATGGCTCAGTAGAATAAGCGTTTCCCTGGCATGTGCAAGGGCATTAATTCAATCCCCGATTCAGCGGGGGAAAAACAATTAAATCATTAACAGCTTCTTTCCATAGGCCAGCAGAAATTCACAGTACAGTTGTTCAAACCATCCTGTTTACATACATAGATAAATCTCTTTCTGCAACTCCCTCTCCTGTCCTTCTTCTCAACTCAGTAACTCCTTCTGAGTAAGTTCATTTCATTTTGCCAGTGCCATTACCATTTTACCCTTCAGATTCCATTTTTTTTTCTTTCAGGTTCTCACAATAAGGAGACAATATGATGTTTACACATGGAGATCTGATTTTTTCTTTTTCTTTTTCTGTACTTTAGGAAGGATCTGTAGGGTATTTAGGGTTTCACTACTAGATGACTCATATTGGTTCTCCTTTTTACAGCCTCCCAAATGCTAGGATTATGGGCACTTGCCAACACGCCCAGTTTCAATCACCATCTCAGCATGCCATGGGGGTAGGGTTGGCACAGCAGGATTGGGAATCGAATCCCCCAGCTCCTGCGCCTGTTTGCATGCACTTTAATCCTCTAAGCTATTTGGCAGGCCAAGATTTATTTCACTTAAGAGTATGTTCTCTATTGACATCCATTTACTGACAAAGATTCAAATTTATCCTATTTTATAGCTGAATAATACACCACTGTGTAAGAATACCACATCTTTCTCCATTCTTCAATTTTGGGCATCTGTGTTGTTTCCAGTATTTAGCTATAACAAATTAGGCTGCTATAAACATGGATGCACATAAATTACTGTTGTATGAGATTTTCAGTTATTCTAGAAAAATACGCAGGAGGGGAATAGTTTGCTTGAATGAGATATCCAATCGTAGCTTTTAAAGGAATCTCCACCCTGACTTCCATAGTGGTTATACCACTCTGCAGTCCCATGAACAGTGCAGAAAGTAAACACCCAAGGCTAACAAGAGTTATTTAGTTAAATAATTTTGAGTTATTTAGTTCACTTTGTGGTGATTATAGTGCATGATCAGTTCCAAGGCATGGCGCCACATCACAGAAGGTGATAGCTCATGGCAGTGCAGGACAGCAAAATCAGCAAGGGTAAAATAAAAAGGAGCAAGTCTCTTTACTCTCTTGAATTTTACACAGACTACCTACTGTAGGCATGGTTAAAGACTCACACCATCTTTCTACCCTCCTCTTGCACAGGTCTAGTACGTTTACAGGAAGATTCAGAAAATAAAGACAAGAGATAATAGCTGAGGTCAGGAAGTGGACCAAGCCTGATAGGTAAACCCACCAGAAGAAGAGTAAGAGCTTTTATTTATGACTTTACAAAGTTGTAAGACACAATGTTGCTTAGTGACTAATAGCCCACCATGGCCAGGCAGGATGTGTTTCCTCAACACTGAGGCAGCTTGACTGCTTTAGGCAATTTGGCCTCACCCTACCCTCCCACATATGAACAATTTTCATTTTAGTGGCTTCCAACATAACTTCCTTTTTTGGTGTGTTGTGTGGATGATGGGTATTCACTTGCAGTTAGAGGAACTGTGTGTGGAGAGCTCTTTAGACAACCTTTTTTATTCTAGATACCACTCCAAGAATTTTGGCATAGCATAATAGTAGTGAGTTATCAGTACAGCTGGAAATTTTCTGAAATTGTTAGTGATTTGAGCCTTTTACAAGAAGCATATTATTGCATCATTGCTTTGTATACCTCATGTTTATAATTTTTTTGCTGAATGGCTAAGACCGACTTAAGGTGAGACCTGTATAAACAGAAAAATTAAAGTTTTGGTATCTAACAAGTTCATTTGAATCTTCTCAGGCTTTACCTTGGAACCATGTATAGCACCTCTTAGATCTCTTGTCAGTGTCAACCATCTGGATGAGTCACAGCTATTGCCTGACCAAGTTGCTTTCTGAGGAATATTTTCTCTCCAGGTGACTCTCCTGAGGCACACTATATATCAGTCACTTTCCTTTGTGGTCCAGCAATCTACTTGATCAAAACATGAGGGACTTATCTGAATTACAGGATGTCACAGCAGAGCTTTTCTTATGTCCTGAGTCCTCATAGAACTTGGAGGGATAAGGCCAAAATACTGGCTATCCTTTTAACAAATCTATCACACTAATTTTTGATCTCCAAAAATTTAGTTGTTAAACATCTAGAAGAGAAGCTTAATGTCATTGCCCTGTAACAGAGACATAAACTTAACATTACTGTCTGACAGAATATCATTTACTTTTTACATGAAATGGGTTTGTTATTTTCTAATAACCATGGATATTATAATATTTAAATTTCTATAAAATATTAAAAGACAATGATTGCATATTTTACATAGAAATTAAGCAACAAAAAACATAGGTAATATTGTATCAGGACAATCCTGATGACATTTTTTGACATTTAAATTCGCATTTTGAAATAATATTTTTAATCAATTATATCTATTTAATACAGTAGAAAATTTCACCTAAGTATTGTTTTCTATCCTTTGACATTTAGTCCATTAATTTCTTTTTGAGTTTAGTGTACATACCTGCATGTAGCATACTGTTGCATTTTCTTTCTTCTTCTTTTTCTATGTATTTTGTACATAGAAAAAGGGTCTATGTACAGGGTCTCACTATGCAGCTAGGACTCATAGTGATCCTCCTGTTTTGGACGCCACAGCACTGGTATGATAGGTTTGTACCACCATGCCCAAGCTCATTGACTCAATGAGTCTGCGCATGATATTATAACACTGAATATAGTGCAACACTGAATATGCATTTTTCTCAGCTACACAAGGACATTCTCTGAAATAGATCTTATGTTAGCACACAGAACATGCATAAGTAATTTCAAAGGAATCCAAATTATCCCAAGCATATTATCTAACCATTGTGCAATAAAATTGGAAATAATTACATAACCAAACAGCAAAAATTCTTTAAAATATGGAAACAAATAAAACCCTCCTGAACAATCAATGGGTCACAGATGAAATTAATGCCTGGGGATGGGGCCAGTGTGGCATGTGGTGCCAGGGATCGAACCCTATTCCCTGCACTTGCCTAAGCAGGCACTTAGTCTGCTGAGCTATCTTACTTGCCTGGATTTTGTTTCTTGATCTATTCTGCCTCTGTGCTTCTTTTGGTTAGTGACTTGAGGCCAAACACATTGATGTTTGTAGCTGCTATGTATTGGTGTATCTTTGTCATGTTATTTTCTACTATGGGATCCCTATATTTTCCCTTTGCTTAACTACTTTCTCTGCTTGGTGATTCTCTTTTGTTATTCTTGAAATTGTGGTCTTCTTTGTCTCTTTTGAAAGTATCTATTAACGCTCTTTGTATGGTTGGTTTGGTTGTCCTGAATTTCTTCAGTGTTTCTTTTTCATGGAAATATCTATTCTCATCAACTTGAGTTGAAATTTATTTACTTTAGTGACCTGAAATATCTCATTTCAAACTCTTCTTGTTTTGATGCTTTGTGTTAAGAAATATGCCATGATTCTGATGGCTTTCCATTATAATTGATCTATTTCTTCTCTCTAATAGCTTTGAATATTCTATGTTTTTTGCTCAGTTTCTGGGATCTTGATTATTATTTGTCTACATGAAGATTTATTTTGATTGCTGAGTTGAATTTTATTTGTCTTACTTATATGTCAGATTATTTTCCCATTTATGGGAAATTTTCTAATACTACTTCTACAAATAGTTTTTATGCCATTTGTGTTAATTTCAGTTATTTCGTTTATACCTATTAGTCTTATTTATTTTTTACATCTTCTTGAAGTTGTTATATTGTTCTTTCCTGCTTCCTCATTATTTTTGAGAGATCTTTCCATTTGTCTTCACTAGTTTCAATGCTATCTTCAAGACCTGAAATTCTATCATCTGTTTTGTTCTAGTGGTTTTTGCCAACTTTAAATGTAATTCTCAATGTCCTGGATATCTGTTTGAATCTGTTTCATGCATTGTAGTTCTTCCATGTATCGTTCATTCAATGTTTCCATAGTTTTTTATTCCCTTCTACTTTTTAATCTATATTTTCTTTAGATGTATTGAACAATTCTTTCATGATTATTATTATTTCCTTTTTACCTGAAAGATTATTTTTGAACTGATTTCCTGCATAGCCTAACGGAGTTGTTTCTTTACTTCCATTGCCATCAACTCAGAAAATTCAGGTGTTGTGACTTCCAAATTTTTCTATGTTTTTGTCTCCTGGACTTGTTTTGGGATGGCTAGAGTTCTGAGACTGACTTTTGTTCCTTCCTTTTGTCATTTTTTGAAGTTCCCAATGTTCTCCCTGACTGCAGCAATGGTAGGAGTACATGGTGTGGGTCAGCCATGCTTTAAGGAGTGGAAGGGTAGGGGTAGGATCCCAAAGTTCATACTGTGTGGGATTCAATGTAGTTTCCACCTCACTGGGGATGGGGGGTAAGCCACAGTTTAAAAAGGATCTGATGATCATGAGTGCAAGCCGAAGTCATTAAGACTCTCTCAATATTAGTTCCACACAGAGTAGCACACCCCAAGGCTCCCTTAGGTCCTTGTGGTAATCTTCCAACCACCTGGTTTCAGGTCACTGAGGCAGTCTCCTGGTTCTCCCAAGCAGACTTCAGGGTGAGGACAAGTGCCTGGGGCTCAGCTTGTGTGATATTTCTATTATCTTAAAAAACTGTACAAGGATTTGAGAAGGTATAATAATTTCCACATTCTTATCTAACATTCAGGCAATAAAATTTTACCATGTAATCTTATGATATATTAGACCAATCCCCATTTATTTGTTGCTGACTTTATTATCATTATCATAGGTTTCACTTTCAGTTTCTGAGATCTGCTAGAAAATAGATCAAGTGACAATATGACATGGCATGCTTACATACTCTTAGTATATATCTTTGCATAGACAAACTGATAGTGCTTTCTCCTCCACCATGTGTTGAGTATCACTGAAGAGTGCCCTCTTGTTCTATTTTCTGGGACAGAATTTGAAGTAGATTACTAAGCATGTTACAACTTACTCTTCAGGAAGTATTTATGGCCTTTCCACTTTCAGGAATGAAATACATTTCTGTACCTTGAGGACTTATGTAGGTCACATGACTGACTGTCATCAATTAGATTTTCAAATTTTCCTGATATTTTAACAATTAATTATGATCAAGCAAAAATTATAATATTTATTCTAAAATATATTTATCTTCTAAATTCGGAAGGACTTTTATATAGTTTTTAAAATAAGAATTTTGCCTGAACATTTTTTGTTTTATTGATGAAACTGCATAAACATCTTTGTTGATGTGCAAGTGAAATTTCTTAAAATTTATCCTGTCTTCACATGGATAACTTTGGAGAATTTTTATGTCTTTTGGAGTACCAAGCAGCAAGGATGATGACAGGTTCTATGCAACGATCTCTTAAAATATGAGAGTTTGGGGATCAAAGTACAATTTATATACATATTTTAATGGAATATTAAGGAGAAATCGTTATTTTTTGGGGGATGCTACATTTTATAATTATAAATTCACAAACAAAATACCAGAAAGCAAACAAACAAATCCAACATAAATTAACTAAGTGTTCATCGATGAAGCAAATAGGTCATTAGAAAGAATATATTGGCATACAACCATAAGAAAAATTGTTAAATGTATTTCTTGTAGTGGGAATTGAACTCAGGACTTCATGCTTTCCAGGCAGGCACTTGTACCACTGAACTATTTCTCCAGCTCAAGAAAAATATTTTACTACTCATTCTATATTTTGCTTACTTTTAGTATATAATAATTCTCATAATTAATTTAAACATACTCGATTATTTTCTAGGTATATATCATTTCAAATCTCTTTCTTTGCATAAAAATTATGCTAGAAGTTCAGTAGTCTCTTCTTTGTTTGGTTGTTCTTGTTATAGAGATATATCTCTGACAGATGTATGACAAAGCTACTGCGTAGAATGTAAGACTGTAGTCTTCATCCCATTTCTTGTCCGTTTTATGATATTCGTTCCAATTTATACTTTGACGGAAGCCTGCTTTTAATCAACCTAATCTCTGGACTATGTTTTATCTGTAAGAGTTTCATGAACATTGTGGCTTATGTCTAAGTTATAAAACAATGTCCATTTATTTTAGAAATACTAGATCTACTAAAGTGATCTGCTTTAGCAATATTTGAACAAATTTCCAAAATCTAATAAATCAATGCTGTGTTAGAAATTTACACCTGTAACCACAGCACTTGAGAAGGGTGAAGCTTGTACAAGCTCATCCTGAACAATTTAGTTACTGTTGTCTCAAAATAGCAACAACAAAGCCTTGGGACATAGCTCAGAGGCTCAGAACAAAGGTCTTGCATTTGATCCCAAACACCACACACAAAAAAATTTTTATCAATTAAAAAAAATAAAATTTATAAATAAATAAATGAATTATGTACATATTTACTTGTTCCCCAAGGTGAAATAAGACATATAAGATTTTGGGGTCTCAAATTAAATTATTTGATTAAGTTAAACATTCTTAAATAATAGTTTTCATTGCTCTTCTCTTAATCTACTGTAGTACTTTGTCCTTTCAAAAACCTTATTAGGGTCAGAGAGGTAGCTCAGCAGAATAAGCACCTGCTTTGCCAACAGTAGGGACCAGGGTTTGATCCTTGGTCCTGAATGCCATGTCAGCCCACACCCAGGACGCAGTGAGCAGGGGACCCAGTTCAGGTGTTGTGGCACATACCTGCAATCCCAGTGCTGGGGAGGCTGAAAAGAGGAGGATCACTATGAGTCTGAGCTGCATACTAAGACCCTGTACCAAATACATAAATTCAAAATTAAAAACTTAAAAAGAGCTAGAATTATAAGAAAAACAATTCAGAATATTTATAATCTTGGTTATATTCTCAGTGGGCTGCTAATTAACACCATCACAGGCCACAACTTCTTTTAGAGTTCTTTCCTACAGCTGCTGGCCTTATAATTTTCTGGTAAATATTAGCCCCCCTGACATCTACAAGTAAGGTGGAGGTCATGGCTTCTAAACAATTATTTCTCAGCTACCATTTTTCTACACTGTATCATTCAAATTTTGTCACACGGTCACTTAGAACATAAGTTATTGATGATTATTAGTGCTACTGTTATGTGACAGAGGGAGAAAAAATAAGTCAAAGCATTACTAATGGAAACTTTCTTAACTGCATAGTCATTAAATAATAGGTTGATAATTATATCCTACTTTTTCCACAATCCGTCCTACTATCATTTCACTCCTTTTCAAGATCTTGGCTGGATGAGTATCACTATTTGATGTGGTGACTCAAAGAGCTAGAGATATATCAAAAGCTTTACAAAAATACAGGAAAATTTCTTATCAGAAATTGCAGATTTTTTGATGAATAACTGAATGTTATTGAGAGAAAAAAGAAAGGAAATCATACTTACAGTATTACGCAATATATACATTTTAAAAATTTCATTGACATTTTATTATAAAGTGAAACCATAAGTATAATACAATTCAGATGATGATTTATATAACCTTAGGAAAAATGACTTGATTAAGCCTCACAATAAGATTTCAGGCCAGTCAGATAGCTCAGAGAGACCAAGATTCGTTCCTCAGCATGCCATGCCAGCCCTGCCCCATGGCACACTGAGATGGTGAACGAAACTGTGCATGGTGGAGCATGCCTGTAATCCCAGCACTTGGCAGGCTGAAAACGTGATGATCACTATGAATCCTATCTGTGTAGTGAGACTCTGTAGACCCTGTATTAAAAACATTTTTTAATGAAATTTCAAGGAAGAAGATGACTAGTACAACTGCAATGCAAACATTTTCACTCATGTAGCAAATAATAAAATTAATGAGCAGATACTCAAATACAGATACATTTGTATGTACATTACAAAAATTAGCTGGGTTTATGTAGGGAAACAAGTGATACAGATTGAGTATTTGAACAAAACTTTAATAAACTAACTTCTTATAAATATGTATACAAGATTCACATGAGCACTGAGCTGAAAAATAATTGTTTAGAATCCATGACCTCCACCTCACTTGTAGATGTCAAGGGAGCTAATAGTTACCAGAAAATGATGAGGTTAGGAGCTTTAGGGAAGAACTCTCTAAAAGAAGTTGTTGCCTGTGATAGTGTTAATTAGCAGCCCACTGAGAATATAACCAAGATTATAAATATTCTGAATTGTATTTCTTGTAATTCATTGTAATTTTTCTCAGAATTCCCTGTGGCTAAAACCAATCATAGTTCATAAGACAAGTTAAACCAATTTATTAAGCCCATAAAAGTCAGCATCCTGGGACACAGAACAGGATGGAGTATTGATTTGAAGGGGTAAATAAAGAATATTATAGTGCAGTCCACTTATTTCTTTTGGGATCTACTTGTGTCTTTTAACTAGATGAAAATTGATATACATTTTCTATCCATTTTGTACACTGTATCATTCAAATTTTGTCATATGGTCACTTAGAACCTAAGCTATTGATGATTATTAGTACTACTGTTATGTGACAGAGGGAGAAAAAATAAGTCAAAACATTACTGATAGAAGCCTTCTTATCTGCATAGTCACTAAATAATAGGTTGATAATTATATTCTACTTTTTCCACAATCCATCCTACTATCCTTGCACTCCTTTTCAAGATTTTGGCTAGATGAGTATCATCATTTGATGCAGTGACTCAAATGCACTTCCTCCCACATAATCTGAGTAATTGTTGGCCATTTAGATGATTATTAAGAAGTATTCCACTGAAGTCCTTGGTTACTTTAATTGCATTAAGGTCATCTAATTACTCTGTCCTGTCCATTACAGGCACAAATTACCTATCATTTTCATCAGTAGCATTAAGAAAATGCAGTGAGAAATTTCATCAGTTTCCAATTTAACAAAAACTTGACTGCATGCCTTGGTGAAATAATTCTTTCTTTGGGATTAATACCTAAAACAAAGATAAGAAGTAGAAATTACTGGAGTAGAGTATTAGAGAGTACATTTCCACTAATAAAAATACATATTCTAATACTGGGGAGGCCTCCATCAAATCATGCCTGCAGGAGTACATTGTAGTTTTAACTTAAAAGCCAACACCCTTATTTCAAAATGTCTTATTTCCTTACTGGTGCCTATTATCAGAATATTTTGCTACTCTTCCTCTGGGTGATAGGACATGCATTTAAGCTTAGTAACACTTACAGAGAGTTTATTGCTGTAACATCTTTATTATAGCATAAACTTATTTATTTTCATCGGGAACAATACAGGCTGGAGCCATGTAAATCATTTTGAAAGTCCTCACTGATAGGCTACAAAGAAAAGTCAAGCTTTCAGTATGCATCTTTTTAGGAAAAAAATTGATGCATCTTCATACTGAAAAGTGATCAATTTTCCAGGTGGTGATTTGCTCTCATAAGGGATGCAAGGCTTGTTGGGGACACAGCATTTGCCTCTCCCATTGGAAGGACAGTCACTCAGTGGTAGTAGATTAGTCTCTGGCATAGGCATTTCAAAGTGTTGAGCCTGCTAAGTGCATTGAGAAAATAGGAGAGTGGTTTAACAAAGTGACCTCTAGAGCATGAGTCATTAATTTGTTGTGATTATTAAGAAAGCTTTAATAAATAAGTATTACCTGTTGGGTGATTTAGAGTTATTTTTTTCTCAATCTGAATAGGTATAAATTTAATACATTTGTCACCTTATCCAGGATTCATTTTGAATGTGTAGATTTTCCCACTACCTTTAATCTCAGTTCTAAAACTATAATTTTCTTTATCCTGTCCTGAAATATAGATTATTATGCACTACTCATGAATCGGTGTGTCTCAGAAGATCTTTCCTCCACAGCAAATAGGCTAGCAGAGGTACCAACAGATATTCTTACTCTCTGGAGGATAGACTTCAAGGTAATCTCCGGGAGTTTCTGACATTATATACACCCACTTCTAACTAGCAGTAGTGCACCAATGGATCCACTTGGAACAAGTCCCATACTTTGTCATCTGTTAACTGATTAAGGGTGATTCTTCATGTGACTACAGATGTTGGTGGAGGAAGAGGCAGCAGAGTAGTAGGAAAAAACACCAACGAAATATGGGCTCTTGTAGTCATGGTTTGCAAGGGAAAAGAATACATCACACAATTTATAGTATTATTTCATAAGAGTCACTCAAAAAGTCAAATGCATCAATGTAAGAGATCTGTCTACACTCTACAGATCCAATGGATTGAGATGAGGGCCTGGATCCCATGACAGTGTCTTGTATACAAGTTTAGCTGGAGGCCCAGAACATATGATAAAGTTTCATGCAAGTATCTCTCAAGAACACTCACTGGAAGGGCCCAAATGTGAATGATGGAAGATTGAAAGTCTGTGATAGTGGGATGGTATAAGCCAGTAGGCTCAAGGATTTGCATTGGAGCTAGGAAGTGACACTCAAGGTATGGACTAGAGTTTCCCCGAAGAGTACTACAGCCATCCATGGAAATGATGAGGACCCATGCTCCTCTCATGAGAACAGTTAAATTTATATTAGGAAATCCATCATGACAAGGTTCTCCAAGAGAATCAAAAGCACACTATCTTCCTCTATAGTTCTCCTTTGATACTATTGGCAACAACCCTGAGGTAGGCCTTCTGCACACAAAACCATGGTGATTTGTTAATCTGGACATTACAAGTTAACTATTAGGTTAATATACACAGTCTTTCTTATGCACTGTTCAAGTGATTTCCAAGCATGTTCAAGTTTAGTCTTTTCCATCATTTTTACTTCACAGTGGTAGACTGTTGGGAATAACTATTCCTAAAATTCTATTGATCTATTGATGGTCATGATTGGCAATATGGAGCTCATAACTAATTGATAGCCAATGGAAGCATTAAGCCATTACAAAAGAATGATACATTAGCAGGTAGAGGAATTTCTTTAAGTATAGGAGGGCATGACCTAACTCCAAAATTTATGTTGTTGTTTTTGTACTGTAACATCCCAAAAATGTTACATACAACATTTCTTCCTGTCTCAGATATTGAATATTATTTGTTCACCTAATCATAAAACCTGTAGAGTAGGATACCTTGCATCTGAGCTTTAAAACTGATGTAATTTATGTTTTAGATATTCAAAATGGGAAGCCTAATAAATCAATCAGTGTATTATGCCTTAATTTGGCAAATATTGTTTTTGAAATTCAAAGAGTTCTAACAAGCACTGTCTTCCAAATTGTAATCGATAGGATGTAGAATAATTGTTTTACTTATAGGGCATATTTGACATCAAAGCCCACTAAAATAGAAAGTTCATGATGATACAGTCTCAGCCACACCAATGTAATAAACTTCTAAGATGGTAACTCACAATGATCAGAGATTTTGTCTTTATTATCTTAAAGAACAAGCATAAAATAGGGAAGGGGCATGTCTATCTCTTTTAGTCAGCTTTCTTACACCTGGGACATAATATGAAATACTCAGAATTTAAAGGTAAAGAAGTTTAGTTTAGCTCATGGTTTCATGGTCAGCTGTTTCCAAGGTAAAACAACTTGGAAGAAGGGTGTGGCAAACAATTGATGCTTAGCTAGTGGCAACTGAACAGCAGAGGAGGGGAACAGTGCTTGAAAACAAGGGTGAATTGCAGATGTAGTACTCAAGTTCATGCTCCTGTGACCATCCAGACACACATAGGAGTGAGTTCCACTGATCTGTTTCTGGATCCAAGCCAATAACATGGACACAATAAAGCTTAATGTAACCATTACTTATGGTTACTTATCCACAACTTATCAACTTGACAACCAAAGTGAATGTGAAGACAGAGTTTCTGATCTTGAAGACACTGGTGCAGCTAGTGAACAGGTAAGGAAGGATGTCTTAAAAACAACAAGGACGCAGGAAAGAATAATCCATCACCTGCAAAATGATGCAAAGATGAACAATGTGAGACTAATAGG
>NDGM010448657.1:0-15575 GCA_002564305.1 Octomys mimax | reverse complement strand
TCCTTCATTTTGAGTGTCGGGTATTTGTCCCAGCAACAAGAGAAGAGTAACTAAGACACCCTCCCATCTCCCTGCAATTTGACAGGCCACACAGCACAGGATTTTCCAGAAAATAAGGTTTTATTGTCTTGGAGGCTAATATAGTTTTGAAACTGCATTGTAGTGTTGAGTCCAGCTGGTGGCAACGTGCTTCCCCAAAGCAGTGTGATAGGGGCCACGCTAGGTGACGCATGCTGGGACACCTTGGTAACAGCCAACCCTTGTTTGGTTTTCAGACCTCCAGGTGTCACCGAAGGAGCCCATAGTCACCAAAGCTCACAAAAGGAAAAAATAGCCATGTATACATAATTGTACCTGAAAAGGAGAACAGACTGGCCAGTGGTGGCTTCACAAATGGCCGCCTGCTCTCCCTCCCTGGCCTTGGGACTCAGATGGCGCCTGGAGAAAGGGTCCTGCAACCTCCTCTGGGCTGCACCCCTTGACATACGTGACAGAAATGCGTAACATGCCTCTCTCTCCTCAGCCCCACGACCGCAGTGCTCGAGAACACTCAAGCTGCGCCCAAGTCCCGCAGGAACTGCCCAGGCCCACTTCCAAACCCAAGTGTGCCAGGGAGATGGTAGTGAATTTTGCTAAGTGAAAAAAACCTTATAAAAAATAAAATTCCACAAACACACACACAGCTTCGTGGCTGTGCACACGTACAAGGTGACATTCAACATGAGAAGCTCCCTTTTATCCGGAACACGGGGCTTCCCGAGCAGGACAAGCAGAGCTGAACATCGGTGGTGGACAGGTCCTTGCCCCCCAGGGCCCAGAGGTGACCCAATGTCCCCGCTCCCTCACACTTGCTAGTGTGTGCCGAGCATCCTGGGAAGTCCTGCGAGGCGGCAGAGCGCCACAGCTGCACCCCTCTGCAGTGTCTGAGCCACTGTCCATGCCGGCACTGCCCAGCAAGGCCACCAGAAAACACTGCACACAGCACAAGATCTGTGCCAACGCTCCCAGGGGCACAACTATCTCAGAAAAGGCACGGGGATGGCGGGGAGGCCTTGGCTGAGGAACGGAGCTCTTTGGGGACCAGATGAGGCTCAAGAAGGGGGTGTGAGTGGGGGGAGGCTGCCCTAGCCTGCGGCAGAGCAGCTGGAGCATGGCTGAGTGGAGCTCAGCCTGCCTCTGAGGCGGGCTCACGCTGGCACTGCCTTCCTGTCCTGGGCAGGGAGCAGCATGGACACTGCCCGGGGCACAGTGCCATGTCCTCTGCGAATCCAAGTGGCTAACCTCTCTCTTGTTCAGAGCAAGAAGCCGTCGACGTGGAGCCCTAGGACGGCGAGGCAGGCCCCCAGCACAGGAACGAGAATGGCGGTGGTCCCTGAGTGATGACCAAGGCCACCCCCATAGGTGGCTGGGGATGCAGACGGGGCAAGCGCAGAGTCCAGCACGCGTAAGTGCCGACACCTGAGGCTGCGCTGCTTCTTGGTGCCACCTCGCAGAAAGCCCAGCAAGAAACCCTGGGCCACAAGCCTGCACCGCTGCGCCTCCCACTCATAGTGAAAGAGCTGTCGGTGATGGCCCCCGAGATTTCACAGAAACACGAGCTCTACGTGGGCCTGGCTCCTGTCTTCGCAGGCCATGTTCTCATGTGTGCATGCAAGTGGACAAGGACGGGAGTGCAATGAGTGTAAACGGACCAGGCATGGCGTGGCTCAGCATCCACAGCAGGGCCACGGCACGGTGACCCACTGTCCCTGGACGCTGACCCAGGAGCCAGGACAGTGGTCAAGGCAGGCAAGAAATGATCGCGTGGGGGGACAGTGTGGTTCCCCACTGCCACAGCGACCGTAAGCACCAAGAGAAATAATCTAAGTTATCTTGAAAACAGAAACACACCTAGGTCAGCCTGCCAGGACACACACACACACACACACACACACACACACACAGAGCCATCTCACACACCCTACCAGCCTTAAATATCTAAGGAAAACAGAACCACAAACATTAATTCAGCAAAAGGGAGAGGTAGGCCAAGGAGCAACAGGCTGATTTTATACCCCACAGAGTTTAAGAAACTGCTTCTCCCAGCAAGGCAGGAAAAAGCTATCAGGAGAGCCGCAGCCAGCAGCTACTGGGCATGGGTGCGGCCCAAGGCACAGGGTGGGAAGCCCTGGGCTCAGGCCCTCAGGGACATTTGGTTTTTCCTTTTCCTTCTGACCCTAGTGGGCCTCTGACCACAGTGGCCTTGACCTCCTCAAAGGGGGCTTCATGTTTGTCCTCGGGTAAGGGATCAACTCTACTGCCACTTCCCAGTGGAAATCCCAAGGCCCATGTCCTGTTGCACCCCTCAGCCTGTAAACACGTTTTCAGAGGTGGCTGAGGGATGCCACCAAGCTGCTCCCTTGTGGGGCAGAAGTGAAGGGCCACAGTCAACACAGTGGCTCTGCTGGTGGGCCAGAGATGCCACCCTGCCTGCCTGTCCTCCACAGTGCTGGGCCCTCCAGAAGCCAGTGGGGCTCTGTGGACCAGAACTTCCGGGGTAGCCTGGTCCTTGTCACACGACACCCTCAGGACACTGAGCACAGGCAGGAGGTGCAGAGTGGCAAGGACAGTGAGTGGGGCAGTGGTCGGCTACTGGGCCATGCAGCAGGATGGAGGAGGCGCCCTTGGCTGGGCTCCCTGAGTGCGGAGCAGGCCCTTGCCGCCTGCAGGCACTGGCAGACGCGGCCAGCACGAGCAGGTCCCTCCAGCCCCTTCTGTGTCCCCTTCTGGCATGCGCACATGGGCCGAGCTCTGCATGGGCTTCACAGTCTGCCTGGAAGCCCCCTCGGTTTTGCCTGTCAGCATGGTGACATCTTTGATCCCCTGGCCTGGGGCTCCCAACTGAATGAAACAGACAAGACGACGAGGCCGAGGGTGGCAACACGGAATGTAACCTTCCGAAGCCAGGACTTAGGTAAACTTGTCCCCAGAGGAGGCTGCAGTGTGGCAGCAGCAGAGCCCAAGAGCCACAGGGCCTGAGCTGCGGCCTGGCAGCACCAGCCGGGGAGAAGCCCAGCTGTGAACCTCTCCAGGACATACGTGCTGTAGCCTAAAGAGAAGGCATGGCCCTCACCTCGGGAGAGGCCAGGCCAGGAGTGTGGAGGATGGAAGATACCTAGTTAGGCCCTTGGCAGCCAGAGCATGTACAGTGGCACTGGGAGGGCCCGAGTGGGCAAGGGTGTGACAGGGACAAGTCTGTGAGTCTCAGGACGGGACTGAGAGGGACCCTGGACCTCCTGCCCGCAGCAGGTTCTGCCTCTTCATCCCACCTGCTCCCTCCCTGGCCTGGCCCCACAGCCCACAGCAGCACAGGAGAGCGGGGCCATGCTTCCCTGCAGGGAGCGGGGGCGGTGGCTGAGGTTGCCATGTGAGCTCACAGCAAGGTCCTCGTGAGGGCTGCTGCTGCAGGCAGGCCCCGGGCCTGCTTCAGACCTGAGTGTGGATCCCAACGGCTCACGGCCACAAGAAGAAGAGACCCAAGGCTGGGCGCCAGGAAGGCACGGAGGCGTCTTGAGCTTCTTGCGGCCACAGGCCAGTCACACAGCTAGGACTCCCCCGATCGCAGGCCACCCCTGGTGACAGCCTCAGACGCCTGCTCTGGCAGCCGGGACGGGTCCGTCAGGATGGAGGTGGTGGTGCTCAGCTGCCGGAGGGTGCTCAGCACCACTGCAAAAGAGGGTGGTCAGTGGGGCCAGCGGGACACAGAGGGTGGGCATCAGCACAGCCCCACAACCTAGGTGTGGGAGGCCCCCAGTGGAGACCAGGCCCCTCACACTTCCAGGAGGCAGCTCCGCCAGTCCCGGAAGCTACAAACCCAGGCTCCTGCCCCGGGCCTGCCACCGCAGGGTCTGTACTCCTCACTCAGCCCTCTTTGGGGACAGGGTGTTAACTATCAATAGAATGGACCTTGGAGCACCAGTGCTTGGTGAGGTGGCATCTGACCAGACAGGTGGCACCATGGCAGGGAACCCAGAGCTGGACTTACTCGGCCGGAGGACAGGCAGGGAGCAGTGTTGGTCCAGCCAGGATAGCGCTGTGCGGTGCAGCTCCTCCAGACTGCTGGTGGACACCATGCCCTTGAAGGACTCAAACAGCGGCTTGATGATGATGCTGAACTGCGGGCCTTGGTTAAGGAAGAGCAGAGCGGAGGGCTACGGGGCTGAGTGGGAGGGTCCTTCCCAGGCCCCTGAGCAGCAGGCGCCGCGCTCCAGCTAGGACCAGCACCCAGTGGGCAGGAGCTAGGACCAGGGTCTTGTGTCTGCAAATGGTGTGCACCCCTGTTTTTATGTGAGACTGGGGGCACACACAGGTCCAAAGGAGAAGCCACCTAGAGGCAGATTTGTCTTTCCTGCTAGTGCAGCTGTGCCTAGGTCCCTATGGCCCGTGCAGGGCTCAGTCACCTCAGGAGGCGGGGCTGGCACACCCTGGGCTCTTCTCACACTCCACTGTGCACACCCCTGCTCAGCCTGGGGGTCAGGAATGTGCCGCCTGCCCTGTTACGGCAGGCGAGACGGGCCCAGCGCCGTGCTCCAGCAGACACTGCGGCTGCGCCTCCAGCATGGGCCTGCCGTGGCCAACCTGTGCTGAGAGGCCACCACCCAGGTGGGCACTGGCCCTGGAAGGCTGTCCCAGCACTGCAGCCCAGGATGCACCCGTGGTGCTGGAGGGACTAGACCCCTATGGCGGTGTGCACCTTGCTCTCTGCCTGTCACAGGTGCGGGTCGCTTACCCAGTGCAGCAGGGCTGGACCGGCAGCTGACGGGCCATCAGACGCCCTCGCCCACCCCACTTCCTCCGCTGTGGCTCTTGCACCGCCTACCACTTGGCCTCTCTGGCTCCTCCTGCAAAGCACCTGGGAAGACCTGAGAACACAGCTGCGACCACAGCCCGCCCACAGAGCCAGGCCAGAGCCCCTCTCTGAGACAAAGGTCCCCCATCTATCCTGATGGACAGACCAGGACGACCATGTGAAGAGTGCCTTTGCAGGCACTGTGTGCCAGGCCCACTGCCCCAGGCCCTGTCTGTGAGAGGACCAGGGAAGGACAAGGAAACGGCAAAGATACAATCCAGAACTTCCAATTTTGCAGGGTCCGGCTTTTCACGTATTCATCAAACATGTCTCTCATGTGATCAACCTGGCGTGGGGTGACAGAGACCCCTGTGGCGGGAAGTAGCTGCTGGCAGGAGCTGAAATGACACAGGGAGTCAGGGAACAACTAGGCAGCTGAGGGCAGAGCAGCCGGTAACCAGCTGGCAGGGCTGGCTGTCCGTGGGGTCACCACCAGCATGGGCAGAGGCTGCAGGGTGGAGGGCCCGCGGCTCTGGGACACAGGCCTCACATGATGGTGGCGTTGAGCTCCTCAATCTCCTCCCGCAGGCGCCTGGCCTCCTCCTGCATTTGGCTCCGCTCCTGCTGCAGCTTGGTGATGTACTCCATGGTCTTCTGCAGCGTGATGGCGTGGCTGCTCTGCGGGGACAGGCCGCTCAGCGTGGCCCGGGAGGCATCCCGCCAGCCCCTCTGACATGCTCCGGTGACTCACCGGCTTGGAGTTATTGGAGATCAGACTGTTGAGGGTGTTGAAGCCCATCTTGATGTTGAAGCGTCGCTTCTGCTCGGCTGAGATGTGCTTCAGCTGCTGGTTCTGTTGGGGAACCAACCTGTCACCGGGACAGAGGCCCCAGGCCCCAAGCTCCTGCCTGCTTACCACCCAGCCTGATGCTGACCAGCTGCAGGCAGACCATCCCTGAGGTGTGGGGCAGGTGGGCTGGGAGGGTGGGAGGCGGCGAGGACCCTAAAGAGCTAAAAGAAAGCCAGGTACGGGGGCAGGAGGATTCCAAACTTGAGACTAGCCTGACCAACTGAGACCCTGTCTCAATAAAAAGGGCTGCAGATGTAGCTCAGCGGCAGAACGCTTGCATGTGTGAGGCATGTGGGAAGCCTGTGAGCCCTGATACCGCCTCCTCTCTCGGGCCTGGGCACAGCCGCCACCTCCTCCCTGATATGTGTGGGGGCACAGTGGCTGAGGGCTCAGCACGGCAATCCACTGAGATGGCAGGCAAGGGCCAGTCTGACGTTGCATGGCTGCTGCCACCCAGGCAGGGGACACTGGCCAACTCTGCTCTCCCTTCCAGATAACACAGCTGCCCGAGAGCTTCTCTGACTCCTCTTCCCACCCGATCCTGCCCAGAGACCCGGCACACCTTTAGCGCAGCCATATTTTTGGGGTTTGTGGATTTCCCTGAGCAGCTGTTCTGGGGAGACTGAGGGCTTGGGCTTTGCTCTGAGGTGCATGGAGAGGCCTGTCCTGAGTTCGGGCCGTCACGACCTGAGGAGAAGAGGAGGCAAGTGACAGGCAAGTAGGGAGGCAGCCTAGTGGCCTTCACCAATGGGGGACTCAAGGGTAGGACTCCAAAGCCTGTTTTTAAGCTCTGAGTGCATTCCAGGGCCTTCTCAAAGGGACACAAAACACATGACAGCAATCAGCCATGTGGCAGTGGCAGCAGCTGGGCTCTGCCATCTCAGGTTCAGAGAGGCCCTGAGACGTCACTGGAGGCAGCCAGGGCCAGTGGAGGATCTGGAGCCAGCAGCTCCCACCCTTGCACTGGGAGCACTGGTACCTGTTCTTTTAGTCCCACACACATGCTCTCTTACGCTTCTGTTACCCACTCCCCGACTTTTATTTAAAACCACACTGCCCTCTGACCCACACAGGCTGTGACAGAGCAGCCCTGTGGCCTCCGTGGGGCCAGTGTCTTCAAGAGGCTCACTTTCCCATCGCAAGCTCTACCAGACTTGTTCTGCGAATTGTCAGCCCTCATGGCACAGCTGTGAAGCCCACGCTTGGCTACACAGGGACCAGCCAGGCCGCCTAGACTTTTCCCTGGCTTCCTGCAGGGACCTGACTCGGGGACATCTATCCAGAATGGACCACCCCTATTCTCCAGGGCTGCCTCTGACCAGCGCAGCCCTCTTGGAGAGCCTCTTTCTCTGGGGTTGGCATTCACCAGATCACTGCTCCTGCAGGTACCACTGGACAAAGCCAGGGCCACCTGCCTGTCTCTGCAGCTGGCGGCAGAGTACGCCACACACTGGAACCACTCAAATGGGGCTGCTGGTTCCCATGGGTGCCATACCACCCCGCTGGTGTTTTCTAGAAACTGCCCGCAAGGACTCTTCAATCCCCTTTCTGATGCCTCGATGAATGACAGGTTGAATGGCTTCCCAAGAGCCAGGCGGGTGGCGCACACCTGTAATCCCAGTACTGGAGAGATGAAACAGGAGACTGCCACAAGTTCGAGACCAGCCTGGACTACATAGCCAGACCCTGTCTCATAAAACCAAAACAATAAAGAAAAGAGTGGTTTCCAAGGACCAGGTGCCTAACTGTGGTGCCCATGGCACTGTTGCAGCCATCCTGCCATACATGGAAATGCCACTGGCTGACCATGTATCCTGCAGTCGTGGGGCATGGCACCCTCTTACCCTGACTGCAGTGACACTCACCAGGTCCTACAGCCGGGACCTGGGGGCTGCCCCCTCGGAGTGGGGCCTGCTCCACCTTCACCAGTGAGTCCTGCACCATGCCTGGAGAGAAGAGCCGGGAGACAGGGGCCGGCTGGCCACTCGTGCTGTGGCCGAGGTCTGTTACCAGGATGCCACTGTGGAACTCGGTGACTCCGGGAGCCTGAGGTGCCACAGGAAAGAAGTTGTCCATCTGCTGATGCACAGCAGAGCTGACCAGTCACACTGGGGAGGGCCACCCAAGTGCGGGCCGACCTGGGGTAAAAGGGACAGCTCGGGTCTGCTAGGCCCCCTCACCCTGGGAATGGTAGCAGGTGCAATGACCAGGCCAGGCTGGGACACCGTAGATGCCAGCATCCCTTCTCTCTTGAGAGGGCCAGACGTCATGATCACTGCTTGTGGCTGGCCTGGGAAGGCAGATACCAGGGCAAGGAGAAGGTGAAGTCAGGCCTGAGCCTGCAAGGTCAGGTGGCTCCCAAGCCAGAGGCGTGGCTGAAAACTGTGGGGCCCAGGGCAGTCAGTGGGCGCCCTGTTCCATCCCCCCAGGGAGAAAGAGCCTCCAGGACATGAAACTTTGCTTTGTGACTTCTTGAAGCACAAAGGGACCAAAATGCAGCACGACCCAGCAGGGAAACAGATCCGCGCTTAGCACGGCCCAGCCTCCCAGGGCTGGATGGCTGCCTGGGGAGTCCACACATTAGAGACTCCAGAGGGCATACCAGAGCCATATTTTCAAACTGTGGGTCATGATAAAGTTTTAAAAGGTACCAACCAAAACAAAATGAATCTCACATGTGGATTACCCATGACAAATCTGACAGCCTTTGGGACAGGGACACAGGCTTCCTGGGGGCCCCAGACTGGCGGGTACCCTCTGGACTCACCTGGGGCCAGGTGCGTGCTCTTCAGCACCAGGGACACGGGCTCAGGTTTGGGGGCAGGCACTATCTTGAGGGGCTGCTTCGGCCTTCCTCCAGTCAAGGACACAGTTTTGGGGTGTACAAAAGTTAAGCGAGTCTGGGGAGACCCAACAGCTGGTGGCTGGGGGACCGGTGACAGGGTGAGGGCACAGGGTGATGGTGATGGTGGGGGATGGGGGCCTGTGAGCACGAGGCCCTGGCTCTGGCTGAAGGTGGTGGCAGCAGCAGCATGGGTGAGGGTGGCAGAGGCTGTGTGGGTGATGACAGGTGGAGGCTTGCTGACCCCCCCAAACCTTGGCAACTGCTGGAAAGTAGCAGGGCCAGGGGGTGTTAGAGCAGGACCAGGAGGGGCCACAGAGGGTAATGTGGGCGGGCCTGGGGCTTGGGCAGGGCCAGAGGGGAGCAAGGGCATGGGGAAGACGGGCAGGAAGGGCTGCGAGACCCCCAGTGGCGGCTCTGAAGGAGCAAAGTCCGAGGGCTGCAGGAAGGGATCCCGGGCCTGCGAGGTGCGGCCACAGCCTGGGTTGGCTGTGGGTTCGAGGGAGGTGTCCGAGGATGGCGCAATGAGGCTGTCAGGGAGGCTCACGGTGGGCAGCATAGCGGCCGGCAGGATGCTTTCCTGAGGGAGAGAGCGGGAGGGCACTCTGGCCACAAAGCCCAATGAAGGAACAAGAACGAGGGGCCGAGGGACCAAAATGCAGCACGACCCAGCAGGGAAACAGATTCGCGCTCAGCATGGCCCAGCCTCTCAGGGCTGGATTGGCTGCCTGGGGAGTTCAGTTTCTCATCGCTAGGGGGCCCCAGTCTCCAGATTTCTGTTATATAGAGAGGCAGCTGGGCCCAGCCTCTCGCTAAGTGGGAAGTGCTACAAGGTCACAGATGGGGATTTCAGGCTCCAGGGATGTAGTCCTGCCTGAAGCAGTGCAGGCAGTGGGGCTGGGTCATGGGGACTAAGTGAGCACAGCCCTGGCCCAGAGCAGAGAACTGAGCCCTGTCTATTCTGTGGCGCTGGCATCTGCGCCAGCTTCTGTTGAATGCTAAGTGAAAAGTGAAAGAAATATGCAGAACTTATAGTGGCCGAGCTGTTGCTTCTGACGGGCTGACATGGTCATGTAGTGCCTCGGGCAGGAGCCCGTGGCCGCACCTTGATGGACTTAGGCGTGCTCTGGAAGGGTTTGGTCTAATTTTTCACACATCATGCAGGTGCTCAGTGCTAGACCTAGCAACGCCCTGCACACTGCTTGCAACCGCAGGGTGACGCCGCCAGCCTGGCTCTGGCAGCTAAGTCTACGACGGCCCCAGCTGCTCCCTTCTGCTACCTGAGCAGGTGGGCTGTTGGCATCTGGTGCAGGTGCTGAGGCTGAGGCAGGTGCAGATGACACAGAGCTGAAGATGCAGCGGCTGGCAGAGAAGAGGTCTAAAAAAGAACATGAGGTCTTTTGAGCTCTGTTTCCCATTTCCTGGAATTAAGGTCCAAACCAACGGGAGACTGAACCACACTACCGGAGGGATGCCTTGGCCAAGGGCTTCATGGCACCCCTCAAGTAACTTTTTTCTGTAGAGAGAGGTGTCAGACGGAAACAGTCCCAGGCCCTGCCTGCGTTTCAGCAGCTCCGACAGTGGCAGAAGCAACTGCAGGAGCCTGCAGCGAGGCGGCTGTGTTATCAGCGCCCCCTGCTGCTGAAAAGGAGAACAGCTTCCAGCTAGCTGCCCAGGAGATCTGAGCCAGCCAGCACCAGCTTCCCTCAGAACATCATCCCAAGGATGTTTCCCAGGTCTTCAAGTCACTACAAAAAAAGTTTAGTTCTGAAACGTTCTAAGCCCTCTATCTCACCCACCCTAGCCGCTCACGCTGAGTCCCCTCTGCCGGTCCTCACCCTGGAAAGGCTCGAAGGTGTCCATGAAGTCCAGGTTGGGCTGCAAAGGGATCAGGCCTGGCTGGATCATGTCTGCATTCCCCAGGTGTGCTGCAAGAGCCAGAGGAAGGGCGGATGGTCGCCCTCGCTGTCAGCCCTGCTCCAGCTCTAAACACCTGGAGTTTCTTGGGGCTCGTGGCCACCTCGCATGGCTTGGGGTAGGATCTGGTTTTGTTGCCCAGGTCGCCCTTTCACCTCAGCATCCAGAGTGACTGCAGGGGTGTGCCCAGCTGAACAGGAGAGAATGGCCGCCTGGGAGGCCCTCCACTGCCTCTCCCACACTGACTTCAAGCCTGTGGGCTCCTCCCTGGGGGTTGACTAAAGCCTGACGCCACAGGGCTTCGAGTTCTCTCAGAGCCACAAGGCCCCCACAAGGCCCTGCTGCATAGGCCTAGGCACTAGGGCAACAGGACTAGAAGCTGAACCTGGTCTGGCCAGCCTTGACAGGGGTTCCTCAGTGACACTCAGAGTAGCAGGATCTGAAGTCCTGACCCCCCCACGCAATGTAGGTGGCCCTCAGAGGTTGGCTGACCCATCTCCTCTCTTTCTGGCCTAGATAGGTGCTAGGCGCCAGCTCGGAAGCGAAGCCCAGCCTGCAGTGCCCAGGCAGTAAAAGCCCCAGGTGTCTGGGCCCAGCTGGGTTACCTATTTCCCTCGGGTTGGGCCAGGCTACTGGCTGGTGTGAAGAAAGGGTGGAGAAGAGGGTGTCACTGAACTCCGACATGAGCATGTCTGTGTCCAGCAGTGGGTCCTCCTCCATGGGGACTGGAGTCTTCCAGCCATCGCCATGTTTGTGCCAGTAAAGCATGTCATCATCCTGTCACCAAAGGGAGACGAAGCATCAGAGGGTTGCAGCAGAACCTGGATCATTCTAGGGCTGCTGTGACAATGAGGCCAGTGGGCGCAGATGCTCAGAGAGCACACCCTGTAGGCCACCAGCGGAAAGTGCCACTGCTTCCTGAGCCACCCAGGACTTCCCCAGAAAGAAGAATGCCCCATCTCCTGTCCCACTACCCAAGCCACTGCTGTTCCTCAGCCAGGTGAGACCCCAGGCGTGCTCACCTGGGCCAGACTAGAGAGGTCTTCATCCTTGTGCTGCTGGAGCTGGGGACAAAGGGCAAGATGAGCAGGCACAAGTACCTGGGAGCTGTGAGGCCCACCGCCCTCCGGCAGCACCCTGGCTTCCCACTCTGGGGGCATGGGGAGCGGGAGCCTGCTTGCTGCCCTCCACAGGCTACAAGCACAGAGGGGAGGTCTGGGGAGGAGACAAGCCTGTCTGCAGGAGGGAAACTGAGCCACAGCTCCGGGGACAGAGCTTGGAGTTCCCCCAGGGCTTCCCAAGCTCGCAGATACCCTTTTCTTGAAGTAGGTTCTCCACTTGTGGTACTCCCTGATCACAATCTCGATGCGGCTCTTCCAGTACTTCCCCTCAGTGGTGATGGCCTGTGACAGACAGGTCAGGCTGAAGGGAGGCGGCTGAGGAACCAGCAAACTCAGCCCAGGAACACGGAAGCAGCAGGAGACGCTAACAAAGTGGTGTCAGGAAACCTCCGCACAGCGAAGCCCTCGCTCACAATGCCTGTCCCATCTCCTGTGTTACAACTGGCCCTCTGCCTAAAAATACATCATTTCAAGACTTGGAATGTCCAGAGTAGTGTGCACAGTGTGCGTGCGTGAGTGTGTGTGTCTTAGTTCTGACGCTCTGCACTAGGGCCTAAGGTCACTGCAGGGTGCTCAGCTGGGGGACGTCCTGGGGTGGGGGACACTACAGACATCAATGGTGGCCCATACACCCAGTAACAGCCACCTCTGCAATGCTCCCCAAGGGTGAGCACAACGTATACCCCAAGAGCATCAATCTTGCAGAGCCCTCCCACCTGGTGCCTGTCTCGCCTGCAGACCTGGCGTCCCAGGTCACTTAGCCTGTAGGCACTTCACAGTGTGTCTGAGAACAGTGGAGGGCCTTCTTATTTTTCATTTTTTGGTACTAGGAATCTAACTGAGGACCTTGCAGTTGCCAAGCAGGCACTGTACCACTGAGTTATCACCTCTGCCCAGGGGTCAGTTTTTAATCAGGATTCCCAATACTACCAAAAGAAGAAAAAACCCAACAGTATTTATTTGGACTAGGATGCAGCTCTAGGTTTGATTCCTAGTACCGCAAAAACAAAAAACAAAAATAAAATTACAGTATTTCCACCATCCTTAACAGAAGTCCATTCCCTGATTCTGTCAAATGCCAGGTTACATCCCAGAGGTGCAAAACTGTCTCATGAGGTTACTTTAAAGTTTCTTCCCCTTTTATCTTAACGACAGGACAGGACTGGACAAATGTGAAACAACGCAGAGGGTGTGACTGGGGTCTCCTCTCCTGAAAGGACCCACTGGTAGGACTTATCTTCAGAGGCATTTCCTATACACCTAGGATTGAGATACAGATTTCTTTCTTTTTTTTACGCATTTGGTAAGGTACGACACGTGGTGCCAGGGATTGAACCCCGGTCCCTGTGCTTGCTGCCTAAGCAGGTTCTTAGTTCACTGAGCTATCTTGGTACACATTTCTAAAAAGAATATGGAAGTACTTAAAGTAGTGCCATACAGCTGTTTTTGTTTCCCTTTTAGTACTGGAGACTGAACCCAAGGCCTTTATTTTAGCCTGACTTACACTACCAGACCTTTCTTCTTTTTTTAAAACTTTTGAGACAGGCTGGGTTGGAACTTCCTAGAGTACTAGGATTACAGGCATGCAACACCAGACCTGGCTAGTAACTGGCTTTTAAAAATTTACTCTTCCTTTAACGCTTTTCCATCTCAGTGCCTATAGCTCTCAAGGTCTCTTGAAGCAAAATGTGGTGGTGCACACCTAAAATCCCAGCACCCAGGAGGCTGAAGCAGAAGAGTTGCAAGTAAGAGGCCAATCTATATGACATAAGGAAACACTGCCTCAGAAAGAAAGAAAGAAGACAGAGAGACAGAAAAAGAAAAAAAAAAAAATTCTAGCCATACGCCCTCCACAGAGCTAGGTTTCCTCAGGACGGCCCCAGAGGGCAGAGCAATTTCTAGTGAGAGCAGGGGGGCCAGGGGTCACCCAGGGCAGCACACTTGCCACCTAGCATGCACCAGGCCCTGGGCTAGATGCCCAGGACCAGAACTAAAGCAAAAGAAAGGAGAGGCTCCACTGGGTCAGCCAGCCTGAGAAGAGGGACCCCTGCAGTCACCAGTCCCTTCCCAGGGTCACAGAACCAGCCCCTCAGTGCAGGCCCTCCCTCCTGCGCGAGGCTAAGGGGATTTTCCCCTCCAAGCCCTGTGCCTGTGGCAAGTACCTCTGGCCTGCGGTGCTCATCTACTTCCACAGAGCCGTCCAGCGGGGTGACAAAGTGGCACACAGGATTTTTCCGCTTCTCCAGGTCTGGGGAGGAGACATCATCATCACCACCCTGAGAACCTTGCCCAGCTAGGTACCTCTTGGCTCAGGGGAGCAGAGGCAGCTGGGCTACTCCCAAGCATCTGCTCATGGGGCCTGCTCTGCTCCAGTCCGCGGCCAGCCTTCCCCATCTGAGCTGGTGGGGGGCAGGACACAGCAAGTACCCCAAGACCACTGTCACTGGAGCTAAGGCCACACCTCAACCCCACTGCCCAGCTGTCCCGGTGGAGCCCTTCCATACTCCTCCTCTGAGATGAGCACCCGCACCACTGGGCACTCTGCCTCTCCTCCTGCAGCAGGCTCTGTACTGGGCCAAGGAGCACTCAGGTCCCTGGGATACTGCAACAGCCCATCGGGGGAGCTCAGGTGCTTACACTGCATGTACCACGCCCGCCAGATGGCGTTGTTGAGCCGGATCTTGTCCCTCCACTGAAGCTTCAGGCCCTTGAAGTTCTTCCACTTCGGAGACACCAACTTTCCACTGGAAGGCAAGACAGCTTCGGTGAGATTCAGTGCTTCTCTGGAACACAATGCAGAATTAAAGCTCTTGACCAGCTGACCCCTCACCAGCCACAGGTTAGGCTGGACTGAGGCCCGCACCATGGCACTCAGATTCCCTGTGTGGGAGTGGGGTCAGGCAGGTGGGACACCCCTGCTGCCAAGGCGGCGCTTTGCCCAGGTCCTGGCCTCCTGGCTACTCTCCTTGCTTTTAAGGTTTCCATGATTAAGCATTCAAAAGAAATGTGCCGTCAACGAGAAGAGTAGGAGGCTGCTGTCTCAAGCCACGCAGGAAGCTAATGCCTGACCATGCCTGGGGCAGCCCTGGCACAGCAGCGGGAGACCCGAAGGCCCCAGAAGGCAGCGCTTGCGGGAGCCTGGCTGGCAAGTGCCTCTAACCTGCTCTGGGGAAGAACAGGGCACCCAGGCATGCAGCACACAGCCACGGTCCCAGCTGCCAGGCTGAGCCAGGAGGATCAGCAAGCAGGCCAACTGGGTGGGTCAGTGTGACTCTGTCTCACAAGCCAGAAAGGGCTGTGGTATAACCCAGGGTGCCTGGCCTGACCCCCGGTACTGCGGGCAGGGTGCAGCACCAACAGCCCTGGCTCAGCGGGCCTCCTGCTCCAAGCCGACGAGCCTCGTTCTTGGGGCTGCTGTGGGCTCCTGGGAGACAGCACTTTCCAACACTGCACGGTGACCTGGGCTCCACAGCACCAGGAGGGCCCTGGGGTCTCCGCCACCTCGGGTCTCACTTGAGAGTCTTTCCCAGCTCTGCAGGCCAGGCAACAACAGGAAGGGTGCTCCCTGGGGACACGGCCTTCTTGGAAGGTTGCATTTTCCAGGAGCCGTGCTGGGAGCCACCTCTGAACAGCCGGCTCAGGGATCCCTTTTTTCTAGTCATTGAGATGAGCAAGGCAGTGGGTTTTTTTAATTTTATTTTTGTACTACCAAGAATTAAACCCAAGATTTTGAACTGAGCTATAACCAACCCTTTTTTTAAAAGACAGTCTGGTTTAGTTTCCCATACTCAGGATTAAACTTTCCATCCTCCTGCCTCAGCCTCCCAGAATCCTGGGATCACAGGTATGTACTGCCATGCTTGGCCACGGCACTATCTTTAGTCCACATCAAAGGGGAACTACAGGTTTCACCTCCTGGCAGGCCAGAGCCCTGCCTCTTCTCCAAACCTACTGGAGAGGCCATATGGCAGGCAGAGATGCACCACGGCAAGCTGCTGGTATCTCCAAGCAGTAAGC
>NDGM010448635.1:0-12028 GCA_002564305.1 Octomys mimax | reverse complement strand
GTGTGTGTGTGTGTGTGTCTCTCTCTCTCTCTCTCTCACACACACACACACACACACACAGAGTTGCACCTTCCAGTGCACACACTACACACAAGCATATACACACAACATAGTCAGGGACATATTCACACTCTCACATACACAAGCGCACACAGAATACACAGCACACGCATGTAACATACCACACACACGTGCACACGCACACACGCCCTACTCTTGCACACAAATACGCAGCAAACCACCTGCGCCTGACTTTTCAGAACGTGACTCTGCAGCTCTTGTGCCTTTTCTCCTGGACCCCGAGCCTTGAGTTTCCTTCAGCTAGGCTTATGCTGTGTAGAGCAGTCAGAACCCTCATGTGGCATGTGCCACCAAGCAGGCGTCTTGGGCCCCCAGCTGTGTGGCAGGTTGTGCCAATGCCCCCCACCACAGCCGCTCTCTAAAGAATGAAGGTGCTGTTGGGAATGCCTGCAACATCCCTTGGGCGGGGCAGCTGCGGCTCTGGGATCGCCGCTTATGTCCTCCGTGCCACCTAGAGAAGGAGGGCCCTGGGGCTGGCAGCCTCCCCGGCACAGCGTCAGGGTGACAGATGCACCTGGGAGGTGCCCACTGCTGAGAGGGTGACAGCCTGTTATTTTTAATCCTTCAGGAAAATCAGAGGCAGTGCCTGAGGGCTCTGGCTTAGAACCTTGACATGTGAGAATTATATGGTCTAGCACTTCGGAGAGACCACACAGCTGGCAGCTGAGAGGGAAGGAGAGGACATGTGCGTGTGTGGCAGAGCGGCTGACGGCTTTGTAACGTGACAAAACTGACCAGGCGCTTCTGATTCACCTTTCCAGAAAGGCACCAGGGCTGCGGGGAGAGGCAGCTTCTCCAGTGGCAGGGAAAGAACAGCAGAGGCCATGCAGACTGCACGCAAAGCACCTTGTTCCACCGCATGCGCAGCAGGAAGCATCACTGGCTTGTGGGACCCCCAAGGGGGGTCCCCGCGGCCCCCGAGGAGCCCTTCCCTTGCACGTATACCCTGGAAGCAAGGATCAGTCGGCATCTAGCACTGGTGCAATGCCAACACCTGCCCCCGCATCTTAGGAGAGGCTCGCCTTGGCTTGGCTTTAGGGCTTTAGACCATGCTGGCTGCTCCAAGGCAGGGACACTGTGGTGGCAGGAGCCGAGCTGTCCAGTTCATGGCGCCCAGGAGCGGAGCAGGGAGCGGTGCTGCAGAGCCGGAGGCCAGGGACCCGCACAGACCTACAGGGACAGCTACCAGCCACTCCCTTGGACCTCCCCAGACCCTCCCAGCTGCATGCAGCACTGGTCCCCAGGGCTCCGGAGCCAACTCACACAGCCGAGCTCGGCCACCACCACAGCACATCACTGGGTGTGACCAGGAAGCAGAGGCTGTCCTGCATGTCCACACCCAGGACAAATTCACGCAGCACTGTCCATGACAGGCAAGAGCTGGGCTGCACGAGCAGGACCCTGCCGCCATGGGGAGGAAGAGGAAGGGCATCACAGCTGGGAAAAGTCACCGGGAAAGGAATGCTCCATGTCTCTGTCTCCTGTGGATACATGGGGGCTACTAATGTCCAGGACACATGCGCCCGCAAAGTGCACACCAGGGCCTACTAGCGAGTGCTGTGGGGGAGGCAGGGCAGGAGGAGCAGCAGCAGGCAGTGAGGACCGGGTGGGGGGAGCGGGCAGAGGCGGCAACGTGACGGTGGGTGGGACAGCACAGGTGCTCAGGGGTGGGTGCAGGGAGGGTCCAGCCTTATCCGCAGCTCTGAATGGACGCGGAGTTGCCGTGGGCACGACGTCTAGCAGGTGCCGGCTGCTTTGCTCACTGGAATGGTCTCTATTTTTACATGGCCACATTTTAAAGGGGCTTTTCTGTGTGTTAACCAGGAAGGTTAAGCCACACACCACTGCACCCCGCTCTCCGCTGCAGGCAGCTGTGTGGGGCCAAGAGAGGGGAGGACAGGAGGAAGCCTGGGGTGGAGGAGGGGAGGCAGCCACGCTGGGCAGGCAGGCAGCCACAGGGATCTGAACCGCCGCAGTGAGGGAGTGTCAGAGCTGCGCTCCCAGAAAGCCCACAGTGGGAAGGACCTGCAGCCCTCAGGCACTCGCTCCCCGAGTCTGGGCGCTGCAGTCGGGGCTCACGGTGGAGCACCATCTATCCCGTGCACACGAACGTGTGCATGGTGCTCACGCTTGCATGGTGACACTGAGTGGGTGCCTTCTTTCCAGTGGGGCACATGCAGGGCTTCCTGAGGGGCCAGACCCAGCCTGGGACATGGGGGCCCCTGTTTCCCGGCTTCCTGGCACCCCTGACTTCCATGGCTGCAGAGCACCAGGGCTGGGTACTGCACATGGAACTGCTCATGGCGTGTGGTGGGTAAGGAAAAGCAGGTGTCCAAGGATCCAGGACCAGGCGCTGTGTCGGCATGCACGCACTGCACGAGTTTCCTGCCAGTGTGGCGAGCCAGACCCGCCATCGGTCCCAGGGCGACTCTGCACCCCACACTTGCCCTCCACCTTGGTGAATGCATTTCCCAGCAGCCCTCACTGCCCAGATGTTGTGGGGCAGCTCGATGTCTCCTGTGTCCGCGTGGGGCTCAGCCTGGGCCTTCCCAGCCCTCCACCCTGGCTCCAGGACAGGAAACACCAGGGCTCTGCAGACCGCCTCACCATGATGCCCATCTGCAGGGAGATGATTCATCCTGCCTCCCCATTCTGCAAAGAAAGCGTAAGGCAAACCTCAGGACCCTGCTCCTCTATGAGAGGTGATCATAAAATATGGCCATGTTTATGCTCAGAAAATTCACTGCTATGAAAGCCCTGTTGCCATCAGTCTCCTCAGCACACGCCCTCCCCTCTGAGCATGCCCGCTCTCTCGAGCCTGCCACTCGCAGGGTGGCTCTGGTGTGCTTCTTCATGAGTGTCTTTCCATGGTTGCCTTGTGTGCCGAGTTGACTCAAAAGGTTCATGTCAGTTTTGGTCACATGAGGCGTCATTCCACCGTATTCACAGACTTGGCACTGTGCGACTTCTGGCTCCTCCTCAAGGTTGACTCGACCAAGAGAGGGAAACACTGAGTGGATCCAGGACAGAGAGGCGGCCAGGACGGTGCAACTGAAGACACTCACTAAAGAGGACTCGAGCGCAGCCTCAGAAGGTGGCAAGGCCGAGGGAGCGGCGGGTCTGAGTGAAGAGGAAGATTCTGAGGCAGATTCATAAACCGGCAACCTGACTGGTTTTTTTTTTTTAAATTAATTTATTTATTTATTTGGTACAAGGTCTCGCTACACAGCTCGGACTCATAGTGATCCTCCTGTCTCAGCCTCCCCAGGGCTGGGATTACAGGCGTGCGCCACCATACCCAGTTTCTATGGCCAGCTCAGCATGGGGCCAGCACAGCATAGTATGCGGTACTGGGGATAGAACCCAGGTCCTTGTGCTTGTCAGGCAGGCGCTTAGAAGGCCAAAGTATCTCCCCAGCCAACCTAGCTTTTGTTGTAATCAAGTTTCTCATTTAAACAGTCACCACCGTTCTGATTGCCTCACTTTTGGATCTGAGGCCACCTTGGGAAGCGCCGTGGTTTTCACCTTCTTTGCTAAGAACAGGTATCCTCCCAAGCCAGCAAAAGGGAGCCCTCCGGCTTCCTACACATACCCACCTCATATGAAGCACCCACGGCAGTGCGAAGCCCTCACCAGTGTCCCCTCCACCACATGTCTCTCTTTCCTGCTCTCCAGCAGTTTGCTGAGAAGGGAGGAGTACAATTGAATTCTTTTTTATGTACTTCATACAGGGTCTCACCTCATAGCTTGGACTCCTAGCGACCCTCCTGTCTCAGCCTCCCCAGCTGGGATTCCAGGCGTGCTCCACCATACCCCATCTCTGTGGCTGGCTCAGTGCGCAACACAGAGATGGCTCAGCAGACTAAGCTCCTGCTTAGGCAAGTGCAGAGACTGGGCTTTGATTCCTGGCCACATGTCCTGCTGGCCCCGCCCCTGCCCCAGGTGTGAGAAATGAATTCTGTTAAAACAGAAAGAGAGCACAACCAGCCACACTAGTGCTCAGCCGCACCAGGGTATCGCAGAAGCGGAGGGGGATGAGGGGCGACACCCAGAAGGGTGCTTTCCAATCCCTGAGTTCCGCAACCTGGCCTGGGCCCATGGGGGAGGCTCCTTCCCCTGAGGAATCCAGGGCTGAGGCAGGAACCTGTGTCTGAGAAGGCAGCAAGGGACGTTCCCATGGACATAGGCAGGGACAACAGAGTGTGCGACAGGAGGAGCCAGGACAAGCACAGCGCCTGGCTGTTGCATCCGCCTCCCTGGTGCAGAGGGATCCATGGGGAAGAGCCCCATCCCTGCGCTGCTGTCTATTTGGTCCACATTGTGGCAGTGCTGTAGAACCAGGCCTCACTAGGGCTCTGTGGACTGGTGATGTGGCCCACCACCCCGGACTGCCCTTCTCATCCAGGCCTGGCCCTTTCAGCGCACTGAGTGCTTTTCCCTCCAGCTCACCTGGTCACGTGGTCTTCCTCAACAGTAAGTCCTGTGGTACTGAGGACCTGATGGGAAAGTGGTTTCGAAACTCTTCACTGAGATTAGTTTTAGGCTATGAGGAAGGGCTGAGGCAAGAGGACCTTTGTAAATTTGAGGGCTGCCTGGGCTACAAAGTGAGCTGAGGCCAGCGTGAAGTGGATGTGAACCCTTCCTCCACAAGACAAAACAACTCACACACCCATTAAGATCTGTTCAGAAGCGGAGCCGCTAACCACCTTCTCTCACTCATTTCCGCCACAGCCCCGCACGAGTCTGTAACCAAGCAACTTCCACGCGACACCGACCTGCCTGCTTGTGACATGACCTGTCACACAGGCAAGGAGTCCGGGCGGGGAGAGAGCACAGAGGAAAGACGCAGGGCTGGGAACAAGCTTCACTTGGCTGGGTTTCTAACTTCCGTCCCCTCTGCCACATAGTTTCGAGGTTCTGGCGTTAAACAGGTTCTGTGGTTGAGCAAGCAAACCCAAACCCTGGGCCATGCTTTGTTGAAAACAACGACTTCCCAAGTGCCGTCGGACAGTGCTGCTGAGTGAGGGGTGTCAGGGAGCTCGCGCGGCCGTGGGGTGCGCCAGGCATCTCGGGGCCTCTATTCCCACCCAGCCTCTGTGCTGAGGGGCTCAGAAGGCAAAGGAGCCCTCTCTCCAGCCTCCCCCTCCTGCCAAGCGACAGGCGAGGGCGCGGAAGGGAGCTCAGCAGCATGGCACCCGCCTGGCGAGTGCAGGATCCCGCGTTCCATCCTTCCTCCGGGCTGCGTGGGCGTGGACCGGAAGCCCGGAGCGCTCCTCCCAGGAACTGGGAGATCCTGAGACTTCACTGCAGGGAAACAGGACAGAGAAGAGCACGCAGTGGCCACGCACAGGAGCTGCGGGCCCTGGCCGTCGCTGCTTCCCACAGGCCTGGGCTTTGCAGACGAGCACTGGCCATGGAGGTGACAAGTCCACCGCTCTCAGGGGAGTCGGCTGGGGGCTGGAGGCTGCAGGCGTGGCTGACAGACAGCGGTGGGGCGGAATGGGGGGACTCACACCGAGAGGCGCGCTTGCCTTGCTGTTTCCCTTGACGAATGCCTGCAGGACGGCCTCACACGCAGACAGAACATAACACTTTCCTGCCTCGTTGGTCCAAATCATTTTCATCTTTGAGTGAAAAGTGCCACGTATCCAGGCACCCACTCACACGCTCGCCCACTTGCGGACACTGGCTGTGGGTGTGTCCTGCATGCAGGCGGGGTGGCCTTTCTGTCCTCTTCCCTGGGCATGCAGACCCAGGCGCCAGGGCCAGCTGAAGGACAAGAGCCTTCTGGCCCTCAGGGCTGGCCCTGGGGCACTTAAGTGCTGCCTGCTTCTGCGGAGCACACTGAGGTCACAGGTAAGGGCCCAACAGGGCAGTGCTGGGGAGCACCCCAAACCAGAAACAACCACAGGGACCCCGGGGAGGCGCTGGCTGAGGGTCAGCAAAGCCAGACGGGAGATGCACCAGAAACGCCATGGTAAACCCCAGAGCCCATCTCACATAGCGCTGGGGTGAACACACGGAGGGGCACACACGCGTATACTGGCGTGAGCGTCTGTAAAGGGCTGTTCTGTTTTCACACAAGCTGTCAGAGCGACGAGGCCGAATGAACCCTGGCAGCCCGGCGCACCCTCATCCAGGTCCCCTCAGCATGTTCCCATCCTCGGCTGAGGCAGACCCAGGTGCTGGTGCGGCTTCAGCGTCCTCGCGGGTGGCCGCGGGTGAAACTTCTGGGCATGAGAGTCTAGCTCTTCCCGTTCTCCTGCGCAACACCAGCAGCGTAGTTGGCGACAGCCACAGCCACGTGTGAGCACAGAACACAGCCGTGCTGGGCAGAAGGGCTGCGCTTTCTGGGCGGCTGAGGGGTTTGGGCCTCCCGCCGAGCAGCGGCAAGGAGAGAGGCTTACTGGCTCTGCCCTGGCTCGGCGACACTGCCTTGAGGGGTCCAGTGTGTGTGTGTGTGTGGGGGGGGTTCCTGCTCAGGGATTATAATTTATATAGACCGATGAGGTATTCCACGGTTAGTAACTACCCCTGTTGTTGCTGTGCTAGGACAGCCAGAAAACCCCAGACACCCAGTGGGGCTGGAGACACGATGTAGCTATCAGAGGGTTGTTCTGCAGGGCGTTTCTCAAGTTCAGGAATGCCCGTCCTGTGGAACTAAACGGCAGACAACAAGGAGAAACTGCGTCCCACCTGGCTTTAACCTTGTGAACAAGTACACACACCCGCACACACCCACATGCGCGCGTGCGCACACACGCGTCACGTGTACCCGACGTGTCTCTCTGTCTAGCTTCGTCACTTTTTCCCTCTCACTCCTGTCTCTCTGCATCTGAAGAGAGCCAGCAAACACCGGACCCAGCAGAACCGGCAGGACTGGCGTTGAAATTGGTGAGAGTTGGGTGGATCTGGCTGTGTGGAGACGCCTCTGGTTTCCAGTTTACTTTGTTAGAAAAAATCGATTGCTTTTGCAGCCCTGGGGATTGAATGCAGGCGTTGCCTGTGCAGAGCGAGTGCTCTACCGCTGCGCTAGGCCTCAGCCCTCGGCTTCGTTCTCTGGCTGTCCCCTCACCTGAGCAGAGGGGACTATACACATCCTGGTTAGTTCCCATCATCAAAGCCTGCTAAGCAGCCCCCCTCTTCCCCTAGAGAGGTGAGGTGGGGCTGGCCCATCGCCACGTGGTGCTGCTGCCACCCGGCCCACAGGGCTTCTGTACGTGGTCACGGGCTTACGTCCGAGTTTCTGCGTGGCTGGGCATCTCAGCCAGGTAAATGCTTCCTGTGCTGCCTCCGGCACCGAGCCTTGCAGGGGGACTGCATTTTCTCCGTCTCGACTGGCCGCGCGCTGGTTCACAACCTACCCTCTGTTACTGCGCTCATTGGCAAAGCCTGAGGATTCTTAGTGGAGCCCGGGGAGGTGATGGAGGCATCTATCAGCAGCAATCTTATTCTAGGATTATTGCAGCCAAGACTTGCCTCTTGCTATATTGATTTTGATATTAACAAGAAAAGACAGCCAGCCCCCTGTGAGAGCGCCGTGAGGAGGAGACACACATCCCGCTTCCTTCCCGGCTCACAACTGTGACTGGTCTGCGGCTGAATCCCGGCCTCCCCATGCCTGACAACCTCCCCGCTGGAACAGGTCCCTCCTCCTGGGACTGAGGCTGGGGGCCAACCCTGGGCTCCCTGTCTGCCTTGTCTCCAGTTGGTCCAGGCTTGGGAAACCCCGTTTCGTTCAATGGATCATCTTCTCAGCCCTCCTTCTGCGTCCGAGCATGGAGCTAGGACCTCAACGCGTTCTCATCCTGGAGCTGACAGCCCAGTCTGCACCATTGCTGATGTTTTCTTAGTGTTTCACCCTGAAGCCGGATGCCAGCTGCTTTGCATGTGCCTGTCCAGGGCTGTCTGGCCCCACTAAGGCAGGAGAGGCACAGAGGCAGGACCAGGCACATGTCCCAGCCAGCAGTCGCCAGCAGAGCAGAGCAGAACAGAACAGAGGACATCCCTAAAAACCTGTGCATGACAGGGGCAGGGTGGTCCCTGCTGCCGTTCCCATGATAATGTTGCGTACTCCACCTTCCAGAGTGGATTCCTCCTCTTATCACTCCCAGGGACGTGTCTCCTTCCATATGCATGGAGCGCTGTAGTGAGACATTTATGGGAAAGTCAAGGAACCTTAAAGAAAATGGTGTTTGGCCAAGATCACCTGAAGGTTACACATACGTGGTCCCCAAGCATTTAAATAAAAATCACCCACTAGAAGCTGTGCGGGCCTTCTGGCTGACATCTCCTGGTCCCTGCCCAGAGTCCCTGAGGTGCGATTTTACAAGTGACAGGTGAGGAAAGATGGCACCTCAGGCTCCGGCCACCTGCAGAAACCGTATGCTGCTCGGAGCTGGCAGCAGCATCCTATCAGGGAATTTCCTCTTCCCACTGCATGGAGGACTCGGAAAGAAGGTTGACCCAGTTACTTCCTGCTGGGCTACAGGCCCGTGCGGAATTCCTGGCTCCCAACCCTGCCTCTGCTACGGGCCGTAGTGTGTGCAGCGCTCAGCCGCCACAGCGGTCAGCCCTCCAGGGTGGTAGCACAGACGGAGACTTGAGTCCCTGGGAAGCTCAGTCCTCATACGTCTGCAGGACCTGTCTCTCCCTGGACACGTATTGGTGGCCCCTCTCATGCCTGACAGGCAGGCTTCCCCACAAAAGCCACCGACAGGGGACAGAGAGAGGCTGCAGCCATCACAACACCTGTCTTGGCTGGTCCCAAGTTCACAGAGCTTCCCAGAATATGGCATCCCCACGTGAGACCCAACGCAAGAGGCTGGGGCGCCGGCTCCTCCTCCCAGCGTCAGTGCCAAGCTTGTGGAAGTGTACGGGTGGAGCTGTCACCAGGGCCAGCACGCTGTGTCACTTGAGGTGAGCCACAGCCGGGCTTCCTGCCCACAAGCAGAATGTTGGGTCCCCTCCTCTGCACTGGCTGCATGGGCCAGTCCGTGGTCTCAGTGCCTGTGGTCTCAGTGCCTGTGGTCTCAGTGCCTTTGTGTATTTGAATACCCGCTTGGGATCCCCATGGTTGAACACGCACAACGCCGGAGAACGGGGGGCTCCTCATCACCATTTTCTACCAATGGTAACACTATGCAGAGTGGGAGATGACACCAGGATGTGGATGGTGATGCAACTCTCTCTCTCTCTCTCTCTCTCTCTCTCTCTCTCTCTCCACAGCCATGCAGGTTTCTTGCTTTCGCTTGAGCTCATGGTACGTTAGAGTCCCAAGTTCTTGCACTGCTCTCAGGTGCCACCCTGGGCGCCCTGCACCACCTTCGTCAGACCAAGCCTCCCTTACCTCTAGGTGATCCCAGCGCCCCACCCAGCTCTGCTCTGGTCTTGGTGCCCTGCAATCCAGATCATTCTCCACATTTAAAATTGCCTTTTCAAAATGTCACAGAAGGAATCCTACGATATAGGTCATGCTGAGCTTGGTGGATCTTTGGAGTCTCCCAAGTGGCCGTGTGCACAGCAGCATGTCCTTTTCATGGCTGTGTAGTACTCCACAGTGTGGGCACATCACCCATATTAGCCGCTTCCTCCATCGAAGGGCTCCATTCTCCCAGTTTTTAATCATAAGTAAAGAGTAAGGGCAAAAGGCACGGATTTTTTTTTCAAAGTTGGGGCCCTGACAGTAAGATCTGCCACCAAGCACAGCCACACAGGCATTCCTCACTTGCTGCCATGGCTTCTGGGCCAGGCTTCATGCAGCCTCACGGGACACAGTGCCCTGACGCAGCCAGCTCTGGAGGGAGAGCTCCAGTCTGAGTTGTGCGTGTGGTCCGGGGCCTCTGCTTTCCTGAGTTTAAGATCTCTTACTTTAAGCTTTGGCACCTTTATCTTCTGGGTGTGTTGCTGTCCACCAGACTCCAAGCGACACTTACAGATCAGTGAAGGAATAGGAAGGAGAGGACGCCTCTCTCCCATCGGGCACAGCGGCAGCTCACCAAGCCCTGCCCTCCCCGCCGCAGCAGCGGTGCGAACAGCACGGGGCCAGAGCGACGCGGCTGCTGAGTGCTCTCAGGGTGCAGACAGAGGGGGGCAAGCAGGGGATCTGCGCGGGAGGCCCACTCAGCCTCCCCTCTCACTGCAGCAAGAGCAGGGAGCGAAAGAAGTAATGCTACGACAAGGACAACCCATCCGAGAAAAATGCGCTTAAAACGGCCCTGAAGAACACAAGCAGAAGGCGGAAGTGTGCTCCCCAGTGACTTCTGGGGACCTGGGCGGCATCTAAGTGGAGTACTGGGCAAGGTGATGAAAGACAGCCCTCTGTCTCTCTCTCCCCTTCTCTCAGTCCCCCGTCTCTGTCTCTCTCTCTGTTCTGTGTGCGTCCCCTCTGACATTATAAACAGTGCAGCTAACATTTCACTCATTTCTATCACTCAGAAGTGTCCACAATCCCACGTGAAAAGGGATTCCCAAGAATGAAACTTTTTTTCTAAAAAGTTGTCCACCAGAGCCAACTCTATCTGCTCATTGTGTCAGGGTGCTAGAGGTCCCGGAGGGAAGGAGAGGCGTCTGACTGCTTGGGCGCCTTCCTTTGGTGGCAGCACCTGGCTTCTCCTCAGGCGTCGGCCTCTCCTCCAGGGACAGGATGTGGGAGGACAGCCATCGAGCCCAGAACCCAGGAGCCAGCGTGGCCTGCACGCTGGACAGCAGCAGAGTCCTGAGCCTGGCGAGGCAGGCACAGGAGGGGCATAGCATCGCCCCTCAGCGGCACCCCAGCAGGCCCTCGGCTCGCAGGGCGTGCTGGCGCCTGGCCTGGCTTAGCCTGACTTCTCTCACTCTTCCCTGCGAGTCCTTCTAGAGGTCTTCATGGGCGTTTCTGTGGCTGACCTCCCCGGAACTCACTTTGTAAATGAGAATAGTAAGTCCAGAGCCTGAAGTCCACTTTATGGCCCCCACTGTGCCGGCTCTTAGCCCACATCACCGCCCTGGCATTTCTGAGTCATCCGGGACTCTGATACACAACTGACTCTTGTATTTGAGATAGGATCTTTAAGTCCTGGGGGACACACGTTTGGCTGTGTGGATCCTAGTGACCAGGAGACTCGTGCATGGCTGGATGCCACACCTCCTGTGACATGCTCTTTCCATCTGCCTCTTGCACAGGGACCAGGCTCCTGTACCCAGGTTTTCTCCCCAAATATCACGGAGGAAGCACCCCGGTTTGCTGGTCCCTGTGCAGGGAGCCACACGCCACTCATCCCTGCGTGATCACTCCAAACAGCGAATCTATTGATAAAGTCCCAATTAGGTTTCTCCTGTCAATTAATTAAAGCAGAGACAAATGAAATACTGGTTGTATTTCAAGTTTGGAAGGAAATGGCGTGCAATTAGCTGGCAACAGACGTGATCTCAGCAGGCTTTCAATTACGGCATGGGTGACGGGTCCCTAACTCAATACAGAGCTGTGATTAAGAATGTAATTAACTCTTGAGGCTGGACTGATGTCATCTGCCACAGAGCACACAATGACCCTTGATGCCCTGATACAAAGCCTTTGGCAGGTTGGCTCTTCCTCTAGGGGAGCTCGTGTTTTTATTTATCATTTAAGTTCATGAAATGATGTCTAATGGGCCGGGAGCCAAAGGGTTGTTACAGACGCCGTTTCAGGAAAACGCACGGGGCAACTCTCCTCGAAACTGCTCCTCGGGGCTTGAGGAGCTAGAATCCTGAGTCATCTTTCATGGCTGGCAAAGAGTCACTCACGGGCCACCGAATCAGGAGGGGCAGCTGAGGGACGGGTCCCCTCGGCCCTCGTGCTGCTTGGAATGGTATTTTCCTACTTTCCTCTCTCACTTTTTTTTTTTAATTTTAGGACAGGATCTATAGGGTCTCACTACATAGATTGGACTCGTAGTGATCCTCCTGTTTTCAGCCTCCCAAGTGCTGG
>NDGM010448568.1:0-10296 GCA_002564305.1 Octomys mimax | reverse complement strand
TTGTACAGCAATTAACCACTGGGAGGAATGTATGCAATGTGTTAATTATTGAAACTGTTCTACGAATTTGATTTGAAACTGTCTCATTGCTATTTGTTTATCAATCAAATTATGAAAAAAGAAGAATGTGACTACATGCATAGCAGTTTTTGATCTTAAATAAATCTCTAAATCCCTGTTTTACCACTTCTATGTATATATAATTAGATGCTTAGGGTTTTTTAATTTTTTATAGGAAAATTACTTTTAATATCATTAACTATTATAACATCTGCCACTTTTGATGTTGCTAGAGATCAAACTGAAGTCTCCACCTTTGCTAGAATTCTAGTACTGGGTGAAGTGTTACCACTTTACCTCTTTATGTGTAGAGTAAGTATATTCACATCACATTTATAATAAATATATTCACATTGTTGTTAAAAAGATGAGATCTCCATAACTTTTTCATTTTTAAATCTCTAATTCTGCACCCATTAGGTAATGACTATTTTTTCTCTCTATCCCCCAGTATTACATAACTATTCTAGGGGAGGTTTATTTTTTTTTGTATTTGGTGCCGAGGACTGAACCCAGGGCTTCTAGCTTGCTAGGAAAGCATTCTACCCCTGAGCCAAATTTGCAGCCCCTTTCTTAAACATGACCACTATCTGCACACGTATATGGAATATCACAGTATTTGTTACTGTAGGCTCTTTATGTATTCTGTATATTAATTATTTATCCAATACTATGAATTGTACAATTCTTCCATTTATTTATTTATTTATTTATTTATTGGCAGATCCAGCATTTGAACTCAGATCCTTGTGTTTACCAGGTAAGCACTTATTCTACCGAGCTTTCTCCCCAGCTAAAATTCTCTTCTATTCTATTGGTTTCTTTTTCATTCCGATACTGATTTTTTTGATGTGCACAAAAAATTAAATTAGCCCTGTGTGTCCATAGTTGCTTTTGTTGTCTGTGGTCTGGACATCATATTCAATAAATTATTGCCAACTTCAGTGTCATGGCATATTTTGTTATGTTTTCTATAAAAGTTCTATGGTTTATCCCTTACATTTCAGTCCTGGTCCTTAACCTATTTTAAATTAATTTTTATATAGTACAGTGGCACCTTGTTTCACAAACACTTGTTTATGAGTAAGTTGTTTCTCAAATAGACATTTTTGGTAGAGTTTTGTTTTGTTTGCAAAGTCTGCATCATTGACAAGCTAAACTTTGTGCATCTTTCCTGCAGGTGTGCAGACATGGCCTGTAGGTTCAGAACCATGGAGCAAAACTAAGCACATGAACCAGATCCCACTATAAAGAGGAGGAGGTTTGAAAATAGAATAGATGGGTGTGGAAGTTGAAAGAAGTGGAAGTTGAAGAAATATCTTCTGTCTGAAAACTGGAAATCTCTGAAAACTGGCTAAGTATAAAGGCAGCGAGTCAGAGGAGCTGATTTTATGGAGCTCAATCCAAGGGCAAGAAAAGGTGCATTTTTCATGTGGAGCCAATAAACCAAAGGGGTAGACTTTGTTTTTCTGGGGTTTTCGTTGTTGTCATTGTTGTTCTATTAAGTCCTTCAGTGGGTTGAATGATGCCTGCCTATATTAGCAATGAAAATCTACTTAATTCACTATTTCAAAATTTTAAAAAATCTTTTATTTGATTATTGGTATAGGGTCTCAACATACAGCTCACACTCAAAATGACCCTCTTGTCTCAGGCTCCCCAGCACTGGGATTACAGGCATCTACCACCATTCCTGTTTTCCTTGGCCAGCACTTACGCCCAGTGTTTCTGGGGCTGGCATGTTATGAGGCACCAGGGATCTAACCTGGTCCTTGTGCTTGCCATGTAGGCAGTTAGACTGCTGAATAATCTTCCCAGCACACAATTTCAAATCTTTTTTTTTTTTTAATGTATTTGATTGTTGCAGAGCTTCATTATGCAACTTGGACTCATAGTGATGCTCCTGCTTTCAGCCTCCCCAGTGCTGGATTACAATCATGCACCACCATTCCTGGGCTCTGGCAGGCTCAGCCTACCCTGGGGGCAGGTCTGGTGTGGGATGTGGTGCTAGGACTCAAACCACAGTCCCTGTACTTGCCTAAGCTTGCCTGAGCAGGTGCTTTAGTCCACTAAGCTATCCTGCCAGCCCCACCATTTCAAATCTTAACACCATGAAAAACCATTGCCACAGACACACCCAGAAATAATGTTTAATCTGGGCAGTTCCTGGCCAGTGATGTTAATAGATGAAATGATCCATTACAAGTGTCCAGCTTCGTTCTGTTTTATGAACACATTCTGTTTTTCTGGTACTGTTTGTTGAAGAGACCATCTTTTTCTCGTTGAGTAGCCTTGGTACTCTTGTTGAAGATCATTTGGTGAGCTATGCAAGGGTTTATTTCTCTGATCTCTAGTCCATTACATTGCTCTGCTTGCCTGTTTTTATGTAGGTACCACATTGTTTTGATTGCTGTAAGAGTTAGCCCTTCATCTTGGCAGTTGTTTTTGAAAGTCATTTTGATTGTGACCCCCTTGAGATTCCATTTGAATTTTAGGATGAATATTTCTATTTCTCAAAAAAAATCCTGAAGGTTTGTCTTATTCTCTTGATTAGATCAGTTTCTGTGTATTTCTCCCAGTCTTCATGTACTGGCTTTGTACACAAGGTGTTATCTTTGCCAATGATTCTTCCAGAAGCTCTAGTATCACTTCAGAATGTTTTCTGATCTCCTGTTACTTCTGGCATCAGCCCATGAACTGCAGCCCTCCCATGATGCTTACCATTATTTTTGCAGTCTCCAAATATTACAGCTCATTCTGTCAGCACTCTAAGTCAAATAAGCTGGGATCTAGTTCCTCAGGCAGCCCTCAGATAGGCCAGGCCACAGCCTGCTCTGTCATTTAGCTACTTAGTCACTTCAAACACTCTTGTGTTTCCATCCCAAATCTGGGTCCGGGGCATTTCCTTCCACTTTCTCTGGATGCATTGCACAGGGAGAGGGGCAGGAGCAGGCATGCTAAGCAACATTTTCCTTTCTTTCCATTGGCATCTAATGCTAATACACAGTGATGTAAGTTCTGTAGCTGCTCATTTGGTATCAAGAGATCTCATGAAGGTATTCCAGTCCATATTGTTAATTTCTGTCCTCACTGGAGGAAGGAGAATCTGGCCCTCCACGTGGCTTGAATTCCTCCAACATGTGCTAATGTTTTCATATATGTAAAAAGGGGCTGTTTCATTCAATAAGATCATAACGACATTTTCTTGCTTATGTTCCATGTGAAAAAAGTGTGACTTAAAAACAGATTTCAAATTATGGAATTACAATAGTTGCATGAATTTCACTTAAAATCTGTTTCTTTATCTGTAAAATATAAACAATGGAATTTTAGTTAATTTTGTAAAGTTAGTGAGGATTAGCAAATGCTCGTACCTTTATCTTTCCACTGTCGCTAGTCTTCAGGGAAAACAACACACAAACTGATGAAGGTTTCACACACAGTCACCATTATTAAGACAATACTTACTCTCATCAATTGGAAATGCTGAGAAGCTAGATATTCAGTAAGTCCTCAGACCAATTATAGGATTTTCATTATATTTCACTTGAAGTAAAGATATTTCTGCACAAACCCCAGAAGGCTAGACGCAGTGCAGGATAAACCTAAGTGTTAGAAATGCTCTACTTATAATTCTTCTCACACCTTTCTTTCCTCCCTCCACATACTCTATTAAGAGGGCAGGATGGCAATGTGAGTTCCCCTGGACACTCTTAATAGGTAATACAGCAACACAGAGCTCTTTAGACATTCCGTCTCTCTAATCAGAGTGAGAATTCACTTAATTGCTTGAAATGGTAATGAAATATTTTATTGGATGAGTTAGAGTCTTTGTAAAAAGAGTTCTAAATAAGACAATTCAAAAAACAAAATCATTCAATTGCTTAAATACATGGAAAATGTCAGATTAAATGCTATCCACATAAATAAAAGTGAAACTGAGAAGTTATGTATAGCTTTAACTTTGCAGATAGGAAATCACTCACAAAATGGCTGTGCTAAGTCTAATTAAAACCAAATCAGCACGGCGTACTTTATACTATATTTACTGAAAATATTTCCTTTCTAATTTAATTACTAATTATTTATAAATGAAAATGATAATTACTTTCTTGACTGAAGCTGATTTTGTGAATATTGTGGTGTTTTGCAGCATTTTAACCTAAATTAAGGTGAAAGATTACCCTAGTCCCCTAAAATAATGTTTCGCATTCTTTAAATCAAGAGTGTTTAGAATAAGATGAATCCAATTTTGTTGCACTAATGTGCATGCATCCTGTTACACACCTGATAGAACGATTACTGGGAAGTGATCACACAGCTGCCCCAGACAGACATTTGGATGCTGTGAGCCCTAAAAATCACTACATTTCAATGACCCTTTCTCCCTCCATAATGTCACTCTCTTCCTAGCTCCTAAATATAGTACTTTACAATAATCTTTGAAATTTCTCTCCTTTTCACTATCTGGTTAATAATTTCTTTCAGTAATTAACCATTTTGTGATTTTAAAATTCTGCTGCCTGATCCTTATTTTTCTTTAAACTGCCACTATTTAAGCTCAGACTATCATATTGAATTACTGCAATAGCTTCTTGATTAGTTTTTCCCTTCAGCTTTCCCCTCTCATTATTATTGTATCAAAAGACATAGTAAAAATTCTAAATTACTATTTTCATTGTGCTATTTCTCTGTGCAAAAACTTCCCATGGCTGTCCTTGTGGGCTGAAATCCAAATTCCTCAGCCTGGCATGAAATCTCATCTAGCTGACCTGGTTTGCTCATTCAACAAATATTTATTGAGATTTAACTGTGTGTTTAGCATTCTCAGTCTCTCATAACTCTAAGTACCTTAAAAGATTTTACTCTTCTGTTACAGATTTGTGAAAATAACCAAGATAAGTTAAATAACAGAACCAGATAACAATGTGAGGGTTCTTAAAAAGACTTGAGCTGAAAGAGTAAATAAGATGCAAAAGGTACAATAGATATTGTGAAATGGTAAGAAACTGCTCAAAAGGGAAGAAAAACTGGGATGAGGTAAAAGAGAAAAGGAGGAAGGGGAAAGCAAAAAAAAATTATATGTGCATGATAGTTATACTGTCAAGATAGTTATACTATTAATTGCTATTACTTCATTGAAAAAATGTTTGACTATAGCAATATGCAAGGTACTAACCGTTGTCACTCTCCTACAATCTTGTTTTGAAGTTTTGTACCTTTTTTTAAAAAATAGAAAATAAAGACAGCGTGAGTCCTTGTATATATCTGACAAATTTTATATAATGGATGGTATTAATAGAAATTTTAAATTGACTTGCAGGTATGATACTTAATGCACACACACAGCAGCAAGGTTCAATTTGGTCTTTCTGAAAAATAAATTTAAAATACAGATAAATTGTTATTAAAAAGAAACGTATAAAATAAAATATTTTGTGCAGTAATAGGAATAAAGCTGAACCCAAATGTGTCAGATTTATAGGTATTTTGTCCATTAAAGCAAATGTTATGAATGCATTTTTACATTGTACACCTATGAATACTACTCTGTTTAGGCAGCACACAACATATATCTCATTAATGGGCACATGGAATGCCAGTAAATCTGTCTGTCTGTCTCTCTGTCTGTCTGTCTGTCTATCATTATTTTCAAAGTTGATTCACAATGGCCACCTTCAGAGTTAGGGTGGAAGAACCCAAAGGAACTTTCTACATTTTGGAGTGTAGAAGAGCCAGTCAAATGTCTAAGTCCTAAGGTTTACTGCAGTGTCTGGTTCAAGTTTGTACCGGAAAGCTGCAGAGTTTGTACTGAAGCTTTAATGAACTGTCAAAATTAATTTTTTTTAAAGCTTTATGTATTTGGTACAGAGTCTCACTCTGCAGTCCAGACTTGTTTTGATCCTCTTGTTTTTAGCACTCCCAGAGCTGGGATTACAGGCATGCACCACCACTTCTGGTCTTAGTAGCTAATTGGTGGAGAGGGCATGTGGTACTGGGGATTAAATCAGGGTCCTTATGCTTGCCTAGGCAGGTGCTTAGATTGCTGAGCTATCTCTGCAGCCCCCAAAGTTAAAATCTGAAGGCTGAAATTTGATGGCAAGATTGGAGCTCCCTCCATTGAAGAAACAAAATAGTACGTTATCCTTCTTTCTTCTCTTTTTGCCCATCCAACCTAAAAGCCTACTCATATCTAGAGTTCTTTCCTCTTCAGTAAACCATCCATCCAGCCTGTCCTAAGAACTGTGCTAAGCCAATCTACTTTGCATTTCTTCTTAACTTGACCGTTGGCCACTGTAGAGTTCTGACCAAGCTTCGTTGGTAGAAGTGAGCTGAGCTCATCATGTTGTCCTCTTTCTTCTGTTCCTCAGATTCTCCTCACCTACTGTGTGTCACTGAAAGTTCCTGTTTTAATGGGTTAATTACCAATATAGAGGAAGGCTGATGTGGCCAGCTTCAGAATTTGCCAGTGTAAGAAAATGACTATATATTGTCAAGTCATTGAAACTTCTGGATTTCTGGTTACTGCAGCACCCTGATTAAAACAAACAGACACCTACTGAATGCAAGTTTTCATGCTAGCTATCGCAACACCACTGTATTTTCAATAAAATGCACTAGGAAACAAACAGGAGTGATTATGGTTAGCATTGTTAGAAATATTTAACCTGGTACATAACCGTGCAACTGAGATGGTTGGGAGGTGAATAAAAAAAACTGACCATCAATGATCTTATTGGAAATTTTTTCCCCAAGTGTGACTGGCTTGTTCATTCTTAATATCTGTGAGGTGACACTGGTTGTGTCATTGCTGTGTGTCTTGTGCACTTCTACTATTACCTTCCTGGGCTTGTCATTCTTTATCTTTATTGTAAATTTATTTTAATTCTAATTTTCCCTTCTTTTTATTTAAGAAACATTTCTGAGAAAAGACCATCTTGTTTTCTGCCTTTTTCTCTTCTTCTAAAATAAATACCTTAACACATAATACATTCCCAATAAATACAGTACAAATGAACAGATGATTGAATAAAAAAATAAAGACTTTATTTATTTATTTTTTTTTGTTTTGGCATAACAGGGGATTGAACTCAGGCCCTTGGGTTTTCCAGGGAAGCACTTATTCCATTGAGCTATCTCCCCGGCCCCAAAATAAGGACTTTAGTGGACTCATTTCTGTATACTAAAGTCTCTTATAGAGAGTCTCTTTATGTATAATAAAGTCCAATTTAGAAACAATCTTACCTTCTACCCTTACTATTCTATTGCTGTTTTTGTCAGTTTGCAAGCCATGTCTTCCCAATGCCCTGCTTTTAGAACTCGTACAATTCATAAAGATGCTGGTTAAACTGCATTGCAGTTGTTGTACTTTTTGTTTTCCTGTTCTAAAAGGTATAATTTTAGATTCAATGTTGCATCTCCTACAATATTTAGTAAATGACTATTTTGAGTCATTTTGGAATAAGTAAAATTGTTGTATTTATTAACTAGAGATTTTAAATTGGAATTTCACATTTACTTAGCATAAACTAGGAAAAAGCATTAAATTATTTTGAGATAATGTACATAAATATAATGTGCTTTAAATGGAGAATACACAGGAGTCTCTGTGTATCTCATGATTTAAAGATAAGAGGAATCTAAAAATGCAAAGATTCAATTATATTTTTAGTGTCTCCCAGATATACATTAATAATTACTAAAAGCAAAACTTATCTAGCTTTGTGTTATGGTTTGTGTGCATTTGTTCCCCCAAAACCTCATGCAGTCATTGTGTCATGATTCTAGAGTTTGTGATTCACTCATGATCCAAGGCCGGGATTATAGGTCTGAGTACTGCTGGGATTATGGGTATGAGTGCTACACCTGGCCTAGGGCAGGTAAGGAGAGAGACTCACTCTCAGCAGCCATTCTTGCTACTACTCTTCCCATTTGCTTTTGCTGTTTTGCTGTTTTCTGCCTCCATGAACTGCTGCCCTCTGCCATGTGCACTTCTGCCTTGGAGCCAGCCAAGTATGGACTGAAACCTCTGTTAACTGTGAGCTGAGTAAACGCTTCCTTCTTTCATTTTGGGTGTCTGGTATTTGTTCCAGCAATGAGAGAAGAGTCAATGAGATACTTTGTAAAGTAATTCTACTAGAAATAATATAATTCATTTTTCTAACTAATAAATCCACTATTTGTTTATTTTTTAATTAATTAATTAATTAATTAATTTTTGTGTTTAGGACAGAGTCTATAGTGTCTCACTATATAGATCAGACTCATAGTGATTCTCCTGTTTTCAGCCTCCCAAGTGCTGTGATTACAGGTGTGGGCCACCATACCCAGTCTCAATCGCACCCAGTACTGCCATGGCACACAGAGAATTGAACCCTGGCTGCTGCGCTCTGCCTAAGTAGGTGCTTTAGTCTGCTAAGCTATTGGGCTGGCCTGATAGCAAAGAAATATTCTCTTTGTTAAGCCTAATTTGGATCCATCATGACTAAGCTATTTTGTATACTATTTTATAATATTTCAATTATAACATTATTCACACAACAAAGACATTGAGCTCAGTGTTACCCTTCAGGTGAACAAATTGCATTCAATGTAATGAGTCACTTGAAAGCTTTTGTTTACATATCTAACTTTAAAAAGGGTTTTTAATTGATTTGAGTAATGAAAACCTTAAAACACTTAATTTTAAAATACGTTATACTTGAATGACCTCTGTCATGAGTATTAACCATAACTTGGTGACTGTCAACTACCAATATCAATGCAAATTTAGTGCATGCATAAGATACTAAAGGTTAAGGATCTGGGCAAATATCCTCTATACCCAGAGATTCAAAGTTCCTCTGAATGATAAAGTGATCTACAGAGTAAAAAAATATTCATTAAAATATTCTTGTTCCATATATTTAAGTGGCCCGAAAGGTGCACAAAAGCCAGCTAGATACCAAGTACACTGCAAGCAATCACAGATTTAGGTGCTTCAAGGATGTCAGAAGACTTTCTTTCCACAAAGCATTCAATGCCTCAGCTTCTACTGCAACTTCTTCACACTCACAAATCAGTTCTTGTCTCTCCATCTAAAATATACTTAGTGGAAGATGTGTCAAACTTCTTGATGACTGTTCTCTTTGCTCAGATCTGGCCTCCTTACAGAGCAGGAACATTTGATACCTGTGTTGACTATAGTTCTCACAAATGACAAGAGCAAAGGAGAGCATCTCCTGACCAAATTCAACACAGCTGGCTCGTTCCATCCTGCAAATAGAGAAGCCATTAGCCATTCAAACCTGTGCTCTGCCAGTGTCAATACAATTAATGAAAGTGCCACAATTTTAAACTTCATTGACTGCAAAGTTTGGTGTTTTGCAAGACTGAGTATACATACCTATAATTTACGTTTTACACCTAATGAAATTTAATATTTGAATCAATCTTACCAAAGGGCTATGAAAGAAGAATATAGAATATAGCACATATTTTTAGAAGAATGAAGTTTAAACACACTGCAGATAATACATTTTTTGAGAGCTAAGGTAGAAGAGTCAGCTGAAGTTGCTTTTATTTTGTCTGTTCTTTGGCAAATAAATGAAACCTAAGTGTATACAGATATTCTCTTTGCTGAGCAATTTCACTGTAGCCTATAATTGCACAGCTATTAGTGATAAATTCTGATTTACAGCTTAATTGGCCAGAAGTGAATATAGCCTCAAGGTCATTGTAATAAAGATAGAAGAAACTTTAGGGCGGTCCATAAGTTAAGCAAGAGATTGTCTGTAGCAGTGAGTGCAAAAGATTTGTTTAAAATATTAGAATACAACATGGGGACATATTGCAGTTTGGATTCCATATGTAACACGAAAGGTCAATTTGAAGTGTTCACAGAGGTCCAACGATAAAATATTTTATATTTAACAAGACTCTTGTTTTTTTCCGTATAAAGGAAACCTATAATTACATGATGTCAAAAGGAATTAAAAAAGGACCAATTAAAGCCTCCAGGAAAGTTAAGCTTTAAAAGAAATGAAGCAGGAAATTGGGGAAAATAGAAGAATTTAAAAAACCTAGAAAGGCATGTGGAGCTGATGCATTTGTGATAGCCTACTATTACTCTATAAAATAGAAGTGAAAGCTCAGTATGTAGGAAGTGACTCTGAATATTATAGAAAAAATAGAGAATTTTTAAGCTAACCATACTCTGATATATATATATATATATATATATATATATATATATAT
>NDGM010448550.1:0-12897 GCA_002564305.1 Octomys mimax | reverse complement strand
TACATTCTCTTAATGAATAGAGGGATTTGTTCTAATGGTGTTTGTAAATAAGATATCATGTCTACATCTTATACAGCAATTAACCACTGGGCAGAATCCTACCAATTTGATTTGAAACTGTCTCATTTGCTTATCAGTAAAATTATGGGGGAAAAAAAGGCTCTCAAAGCCATTTTGCTTTTATTGATAAATTTTTACCCGAATTGTCCACTGGGTTCATGTAACTGAATGATCCTGTTACATTTCCTAAATTACCATCTTTGTATTTAGATCTTTAATAAAGTGACAAAAGCTTTAAAAAAAAAAAATCAGCTTAAAAAGAGACAGCCTCCAACAGCATCCCTTATCACCACCTTTCTACTTCCGGTCTCTGGATCCGCCCCTTCCGGACACCGCACACCCTCAAGTAGAATCAAGCATCCGGCGTCTCCTGTGCAAGGCACGTTCCGAGGTCCCTGCACCTTGAAATGTGCGCCAGGACTTCCGTCCTCCCTGGGGCGGAGCAGCATCCTGACGTGTGGACGTCCCTCCCACCCTTTATCCACTTTTTCCTCAGTGAGTGGAGATTGCGGCTGTGCCCACTTTTCGGCTCTGACAAATCTAGCGGCTATAAATGTTGGTACAGTTTTTGGGGGTGGGTATGCAATTTATCTCTCCTGGGTTTATACCGACAAGTGGAGCTGCCGGGTCTTACGGAAACTGTCTGTTCAGGGTATTTTATGATACGTAACTTATATCTCAATAAAGATTTTTTTTTCTAAGCTCTGTCAAAGTAATTTCCAGAGTGGCTCAGTCACTTTTGCACCCCACAGCAGCCATGGGTGGAGCTCTAGCTGCTCCCCAACAGCTCAGTGGTTGCAGAGCTAGCGAGTCCCAAGGCCTGTGCACCCCTCACACACTTACGAGCAGCCCAGAGGACTGCTGGCCGCGTCCTCACCTGCCAGCAGGCGCGCACCTCATCCTTCCTGGCGAGTGGCATGGTGTCTCACCCTAGGCTTGGTGGCAGTTTCTGATCGAGTAAAACCAACAGTTCCCGTACAACTTGGGCAGCTGTCTCGAGGTCATAAGCCAATGCCTTGAGACACCCACCAACTGCTCTTAATGTCCACCGACTAGATAACCCTTCCAAAATGAAAAGGCAATGAAAGAAGAAAATCTAAAGGGTGCCATAAAACTTAGGGTGGGTGAAATAAGGGATGCGGAAAGGGGAGGAGAATAAAAGTAGTAACATATCTTTGGCCAGATCACCCATCGTGTTCATGGCTTCCCTCCTAAGAGGACAAGTTCCCGACTCTTCCCTGTTCTCACAACTATGGCCTCCTTGTGTTAAGTGTGCAGCAACACTAACACAATTTAAAGGGTTATTATGGGGCCGGCCAGATAGCTCAGTGGAATCTGCTTAGGCAGATACAGGGACCTGGGTTCGATCTCTGGGCCTGCAGTGCTGGCCCCACCCCCGGGGCACGCTGAGATGGTAAATGAGACTGGGCGTGGGTGGTGTATGCCTATAATCCCAGTGCTTGGGAGGCTGAAAACAAGAGAATCGCTACGAGTCCGATCTATGTATCCAGACCCTGTAGACTCTGTATTAAATACATTTTAAAAATGGCTATTATGGTGTGAATTGAAAATACCCCCAAGGGCGCACGTGCTCAGAGGCCGGGCTTCTAGGTTTTTTGATCACGGATACATCCACTGGCAAGCTCACAGCTGAAGGCCTGAGACGGACCCCAGTAAGCCAACACAGCTCTCTCGCACCGCTTCACCCCAGCCTTCTCTCATGAAAAAGGAAAAACTGTCTCTTCTATGTAAATGGCCTTATTTCCAAGTTTTCCAGCTAAGACACAGCTGCGCACTTTCTCTTTTCTTCACAGAAACATTCTTGGTCAAACTGCAACCTCAGAACACCCTCAGGGGCCGAGTCGGCCTGATTCAACCCCTGCCTCTCTCAGCATCACTTTTCTCACCTGTAAAATGGGAATCGTGCCACCTGCCCTCCAGGACTGTGAGGTGTAGGTGGTAAGTGCTCCACAAGTGTGCAATGCCATGGGAAGGCAGGGCCCACTTCCTTCTGACAGGTTCCAGAATGTTCTAGAACCTATTCTCAAAACTCAGTATCTTTGTGCCACTGAGCTGTACACTTAAAATTGGGTAGGGCCGGGTATGGTGGTACATGCCTATAATCCCAGCACTCTGGGACACTGAGCCAGGAGGACCCCAAGATTGAGTCCAGCCTGGGTAATTGGGTCACTGAGTGAGACTATCTTGAAATTCAAAACTGAAAAAGGGCTGGACAGGTAGCTCAGGGCAAAGGCCCACGGTTCCATCCTAGTGTACACACACATGCACAAATTAAATTTTTAAATGGTAAATTTTGTTATATTTTACCAGAATTTTAAAACACGAACAAAAGCCCTCCAGTGCCACAAAGGCTTGGTGAGCCCCAAGCACAGGCCAGGCACTAGACTCGCTGAGGATAAAACCAGAAGCTAGCTCCCCACAAGCCACCCCCTGGGGCTTGGCAGAGCAGGAGCCAGGAGCGAGCTGCCCCTCCACCTAGCGGGCACCACCGCGATCCCTGTCACTCCTCTCCAGTTTTGTGATTTATTTACTTAAGCTTAAGCAAATTCTGCCTTCTGTTCTATTAATTTGTTTTAATGTGAAAAAAAAAAAATGTTTGCTGTGACTTGCCAATGCGATGACTTCCTTGTCCTCGCACTTCTTCCCAAGCCCTGAGCACACGGATTCCTCAGGAGCCCTCCCTCTGCTTGGCCCCAGCAGTGGGGAACCCACACTACCAGGCACCCCGCAGACACAGCCGTGTCCATCTGGAGCGAAGACTGCCCCGTGGGCATGCAGGACAAGCACACAAAAGCTAGGAGCCTTTTTGCAGCCCCAGCCAAGCACATGGGGGACCGAAGTTGGCCACTCTGAAATCTCCGCCTCCGACTCTGAAATCTCAGAGTGCCGGGCAGACGGGGCGACTGAAGCATTTGGGGAAAGTGTGACTATGAACCCATTTAGAGGAAGGTTCTCCTTTTTGTAGAGCTGAGACTCAAAGGACTTCGGAGCTCAGGAGAGGAGAGGCCTCTGTCCACCCACAGCCTCTTCCACGCAGAGGACTCAGGTGCGCACATCCGCAAGGCCCTGGGCGCTGTAGGCCTCACTGCTGACTTCTCCAACTGGGGATGACCCCCATCCCAGTGCCAGGCGAGGGACTGAAGCACTGTGATTCAAGGAAGAAGCCACGTCATCAGGCAGCAAGGGGGCACTGGCACTCACAGCAGGCCTGTCTCCATGCCAACCAGGTTCCACCATTGCCCCACAGGACACTACCTCCGGTCCCACTCCTGTCCCGATCAGGACCAAGAAAAAAGGTGGTGTCTTCGCCCGGGGGCACCTTCTGCCAGCTGGGCGGACACCGGGCGTCTGCACGTCTCTAGCCGTCAGCCTGGCTCTGGGAGGTTCTCTGGCCTGATTTTCTCCCATTCTGGTGGTGATGAGCTGCCTAATAAAATTATGCAAAGTTATGTGCATAAAGAGTAGCATCTTAAACTCTAATTATTGGCCACATCTTTGAAGAATTCCTGTGCAATTTCCAGGGTAATCAACTCACCTCTTTCTTTGGGCCTGATTAGCTGTGCAGGCCAATTTAAGTCCCCCACCCCCAGCCCCACTTGAATCAACAGGGTTCTGGATGTCATTAGCTATTCCAATTGCCTTTTAAAAAATCTGTTTCCCATAAGAGGACAAATGAGAATGAGTATGTGCCCATCTTTAAGACACTAACTGCATTCTTTTCGGCAGCCTGTTCTTGTTATTCCCCCGTTCTGCGGGAGGAATTTGAACGCGGCCTGGGCTCCGCAGTTCCTGACTGCAAAAGGCTTCATCTTCGAAACTTGACCCAAGTGGGCAGATTTGGGAAAGATGCGGCTCCAGAGAACACCACCCGCTTACTCCTTCCTCCAGAGCCAGCTCCGGATCCTGAGGCCTGCTTTGCAGGGCTCAGGAGTGCCTGGTCACCTCTGCTGGGACACCCCAGGCCACAGGACTGAGCAGAGACCCTCCAGATTACCCGTTAGAAAGGCAAGGAGAAATTCATCCACGCACTGGCTGCCTCTGCTTTATCTCACAGTCAGGAAGGTTCACACCAACAAAACCATACCGGACATCTGGGCACGGAAGGAGGCGGGTTTCTGGAGAAGGAACGGCAACGGAGAGTCCCTGATGTGGAGACAAGCACAGGCAGCCTGGCCCGAGGACAGGTAGGAGGGAGAGTGCAGTGGGCCCTGCGGATGCAGCTCAGGTTCAGGTCACAGCTCGCTGCAGTCTCCATAGCCTGAAGGCCAAGGCCTGCGGGGCCTGCCTGTCCCCGACCTCACCTCCACACTGCTCCCCGGTACCCGATCCCCAGCCGCATGCCCCTCCAACATGTCCTACCCCAGGGCCTTTGCACGCATCGACACTGTGTCCCCCGGCCCCTTCGTCCTCCTCAGACCTCTGGCTGAGTGACCCATTCCTAGAGGTGGCCCCTGGACTGGAGTGGCGCAGCCCAGCAGCCAGCACCTGCCTGGCAAGTGCAAAGTCCTGAGTTTGATTCTCAGTACCAAAACAAAGTGCCTAGAGGGCCCTCCTGATGCCTATTCCTTTTACTGCCTTTTTTCTGAACACAGGCCACCCTCTGCCTAACACTGTTTTATAGAACAGGCTTTCTCCACCTGGCACTAGTCTGTAATAGTCATTGTCTATGTTTACTTTCTTCCTCTCACATAGAATAATGCAACCTCTCCGAGGCTGGAACGTACTTCTTGTTCTCTGCTGCACCTCCGGCCCACAGCACAGTGCCTCACAGAGGGCAGGAGCTCTGTGCACATTGGGTGGGTATGGGCTGAGGAAGATAGCTCAGCAGTCTAAGCACCTGTCTGGCAAACGCAAGGACCCGAGTTCAATCCCTGGCAGCAAATGCATGCGGGTCCCACCAGGGCACACCAAGCCTGCCACCAAGACTGAGTGTGGTGGCACATGCCTGTAATCCCAGCGCTGGGGAGGCTGAGACAGGAGGACCACTAGAGTCTGAGCTGTGTAGCAAGACCCTGTCCCAAATTCATGAAAAAAAAAACCCAACAACATTGGGTGGTCAAATGAGACGTCAGCATATCCTGGGTCCCTCCACCCTTCGCCTCCCAGGCCCTGCACTCCTCCCCCAAGGAGAAATCCTCCTGGGCTTTGCTGACCCAATAAAAGAAAAAGCGTATTTCTCTTAAATCTCTTGAAATTGGACAACAGAGGCTCAGAACAAGCTCCCGCTGTGAGGACCTGTAGGCTGGGGTCCAAGAGCTGGGACCCAGCCGGTCATCGAGCACAGGTCGCGGGGCAGTGACGGGTGTGTGACTCGGTTACCCCAAGTGATGGGGGAGCCCAGGTCCAAGTCAGAACTCAGCCCAGCCCACAGAGGAGGCTTTGCCCAGGCATTTCTCCAGCCGACTGCTCTACCCCAGCTCTCTGAAAAGATCCTGAAAGATGCTGTGGTGGAGAGAAGTCATCCACAGAAAGGGATGAAGGTTGAGGGGGCGGGGAGAAAGCCCGGATCGGGCGGACTCCACCAAGGCTTTGCTTGAAAACCGATCCATCAGTGTGTGATTCTCCAAAAATTCGCTAGTCCCTGAAGCGCTTAAGTTACCCCTGCGACCACAGCCACACGGAGAATGAAATTAAATCCCACGGAAAGATTTGACTTTTTTAACATTATGCAATGTTTGGGTGAAAAAAAAGGGAGGGAGGAAGGGGGGGGGCCAGAAAAAAAAAAAAAAAAACAACTCATCTTTTTCCCAGAGTTTAGCAAAGCTATTTCTAGCTTTTAATGATAGATTTCACCATCGCTTCATGGGTAGTTTTGAGAGGCGTGAAGGCGGGCTGCTCTGTTATGTAACCCGTCTCAAGTCGGAAATTAGCAAGTCTTGAATGAATTCTGTTACTGTATTCCGACTGCTGGAAAGTTTGGAGCAGCTACGGTTCTATTTTGAGGTGAGCAAATCCATCATTTATAGACCTCCTCGCAAATACCGCAGGATTTCATGTCACTCTGAAAAGTTTCATAACAAAAACAGTTAAAGTACTTGGAGTGTTGGAACACTGCGTCTCTAAACCTTATTAGTCCGAAAAGAGAGCTGAGCAAAGCTTCCCAGCTGCCAGTTATTCAAAAGTGCAAATATCTAAGATCAAATGAATATTCAGCTCCCCTACCCTCCCGCCTCCCCCCAGCTTTTTTTCCCCTAAGTCCAGCAAAATATTCTGGTCAACAACATGAAAAGAAATGTCTGTCTTAACGGGGCTGCTGGCCATGAAATAAATTCTGAAGTCATGAAAGCAGCGTCTTGGAAACTCAGGGCAGCTGGGCACCCCGGCAGTCGCAGCACCGGAGGACAGGCGCGGCTTCCGAGCCTGATCTTCGGCTGCCCCCTGGCGGCCAGGGTCAACCCTGCCCGGGGCTGGAATTGCTGAACAGAGCAGCCGCACAGCCCCTCTCCCAGCTAATAAGCATCGTTGCTCTTTCTAATGGTTAAACGGAGGTGAAGGGACCTTTGGATTGAGGAAGATTGGCAGCCCACGCTGCTAGTGACACCGTTTGGCCAGGTGGGCGCTTGATTTGTCTCCTGAGATCCAAGAGCCCACACCACTGGGCCCTTTGTGTATGCAAAGGGCAGACTCGTTAGAGGAAGGCTTTGCCTCAGCGCCTGGGACATCTGGGTGGGGCTCCTAGGACGGCTGCTGCGCGTGTCCACGAACCCAGCATGTCTCCCGGCGTGTGCACCTGCTGCTACCAGGGCCCGGCAGGTTAGCAAAACATCGTGCTTCCTGCTTCCTGGAACATCCATTTAAAAACCTTTTTGGACTAAAACTGAAGTGACTGCACCCCTAAATCTTTCGACTCCTGGATTATAAACTCAATAAAAGATTTCAAAGCTATCAAGCATTGTGCATAGAAATACAATATGAATCTCGTGTTTTTCACCTTTTTTCCATTTATATCAATCACTTTTTGAATTTTTGACATGTTCGGAATGGACAACAGTACAGAATAATAAATAACATGCATCGGGTTTTTTTTTCTGAAATTAAAATAATTTTTTAAACTGGAAACAAGTTCTTTACATTTTATGTACCACCAGATAAGCACATAATAGCATTATAATAAAAAGTCCTCATTTCATCACCAGTACTCATGTTCCTGTACAAATTAAAATGATCCCCACAGGCAGAAAACACACAAGCTTCACTGGGCAATGGGCCACGCTGGCAAAGAATGAAAGTGGAACTGCTCAGAAACACGGAAGATCGCATGTGTGTCATCACAGACCCGAGAATTCGAATCATCTGGACGTTCTTGCTAAATTAAAGCATCCCGCACCCGAGCATCCTCTAATCAAAACACGCTGTTCTGGCGACGCTTGCCGGGAGGCCTACACAGACAGATCTGCCAATGAAAAGGCCCCGAGCCCGGCGGACCCCACTGCCACGAATCAGTTACCACCCCTCTTACCACCCCTCTGTACCCCAACACCATGCTCTGCTCACCCCCGACACAGTATTCACTGACCCCTGTGCCCAGCTCTGTGCACAGGCCGCCCAGGCCAGGAGACCAAGGGGCAGGCGGGCTGCACTGGCCCAAGCAGGTGCCAGGCACCAGGTCAAAGGATAGCAGCCCGCAACGGTATGCTTTGGGTCATCCCAAAACAGTCAGTCATTTTCTTTTCAAGAAGAAAAGGATAGAGCTCGGTGTGGTGGCTTACGCCTATAATCCCAGCACTCAGAAGGCTGAGGCAGGAGTATTGCCATGAGCGCGAGGCCAGCCTGGACCACATGGTGCATTCAAGGTCAGCTTGAACTGCATACCGAGGCCCTGTCTCAAAAAATAAATACAAAGAAAAAAAGTGGACATAATGAAAATATTTCAAGTATATAAAGCCAAAAAGCTTCCTATTAAAAGGGGAGAAATAAAAAGTACTTACAAAGCTCCTTGTGTATTTTAAAAACAAAAACAGGATAAATGAATCCGAATGCATTAAAAAACCAAATTTTTCAATGAAAAACCAGTATTTCTTCAAAAAACGAGATGACCTCATACATACACATATACACTTCAAACACACGAAAAGGTTAAAGATAAAAATGTCTGATAGGCATTTGCTTTAAATAGGATGGAGCATAAGTTCCCATTTGAAATTTTGGCAAAAGTTTAAAATACTGCCCTTAAGGGCATTTTTGTGCATGCCCGGCCCCGCCCCAGTAAGAACAAGACAAAGTATAAAAATGAAAGTTTGGAGAAAAGCATAGGCGTGGACATCAATTTCCAATGAGCACAAAATTTAAAATACATTTGAAAATACTGTCAGTACAACGTAGACTTTCAGCAGAGAAAATGTTGGTAAGGAAAGGTTGGTATTTAGGATCACTGCTACAAAGGGCCTTCATTCCAGGAGCCCAGGCAGGCGGGATATGGTACTCTAAGTGTGGGAGGGATCTTGCCTCTTGGCCCTGCCCACTCCTAGAGGCTCAATTCCAACTGTAAGGTGTCCCCAGGACTCTCTGACTCCCTCCCAGCTGGGGGGCAGTAACACAAGTGCACACCCATGCTCTCCAAGGCAGGCGCCAAACTGTCCAACAGATGGTCAGCTACTTAGAGAAATTCTGAACCAAAATCTCACCCATCATAGTAACCATCACCAATCCTAGGAAAAACCCAAAGAACAGGAGCTCCTGGGCAGCAGTACTTCCTGATGGCAAAGGTAAAGGTCCCGTGGCTTCTGCTTCAGGGAAAGGGTTTAGATGGTGGTAGCTGTGTCCCCAGCCTCACACTAAATGGCCATTGGGGACTTGGGGCCCACTGAGTTCACTGGTGGGAGGAAAGGGTTAAAGGTGCTTTTGACAGTTTTTCCAGATTGATGAACCAAGGAACAGACAGGCCCACCAGATCTGCCTGTTCGAGTTACCAGCCCATGAGAGTATCTTGCAAACAGCCTGGGCTCCTGGCTCTCTCCGTCCTCCCCTGTGACTCAGGTACCCCTGAGAAGGGCTGGGAAGCCCCCGGGGTTCTCTCCTGGGACTCCAGTCAGACTGTGTGGTAAGGTCATGTGCTTCCCACCAGCTCAACAGCGCTGCCCTTGTGGCCCCCGGAGGTCAGGTCCCAGGGCAAGTCTTCAGAGGCTCAGAGACCCCAGCCATTGGTGTCCGCAGGTGGTGTCCCCACAGTGTGGGAAAACACCCACCAGCCCAGACCTTCAGCCCTATGCTGCCAACACCAAAGAATGGGGGTCCAAGAAGGAGAGAGAACTGAACACAGGGCCTATGAAGGACACTGTCAGGCACCTGTGACTTCCGGGTGTGGCCTCTAAACCTCTCCCATGAAGGTGTCAGTCTGGACACTGAGTGCTCGGTCAGTGGAAATCAGAGTTAAGGAAAAGACTGGAGAAACCAGCTGTGTTCACATCTGCTGGAAACATCGATGGCCAACTACCCAGGGTCCTGGATGACCAGCCTGTAGGAGTCCTGCCCCATCTCTGGCTGGCTCGGGTTTGGGAACTCAGCACAGAGCTTTCTTAAGGCTCCCGATTTCACAGGCTGACTTCTGAGAAAAAGAGCCAGAGGCTCCAAATCACTAAATAAAACCTTCTCCTCTGTTTTTGAAACCACACAGAACAGCTCAATGAAGCCTAACTTCTCAGCCTTTGTGAAGCTCTTGGGCAAAGAGGCCACACCTAAGCAACCACTCACGCAGCGCCGGGCTCCCTGCTCCGGATCCTCTCTCCCTGGTAGAAAAGCTGAGATTGGAAAGGGGGAAGCGATAAAGAACTAGGGGATCTAATCCCGAACCCAGGACCCCACCACACTCAAGATCCACTGACTTAACCCTTATGGTACGCACATGTGCTTCCTCAAGAAGTGACTTGTGAACCCAAGAATGCCCTGCCATGGCCAATCTGCAAGCTGCCTTCTCCCCCCGCGAGTGGCAGCCGCAGCTCTATAAGAAACACACGTGCATACAGCCCGCCCTGGCACGGAAGAAGTCTCTGCCCCTGGCTGGCCTTTGGCGCGTCCCCTGGAAGTCTCCAGCCGGGGAAGCCGATCCCAGGTCCCCAAGCCGCAGCTGGGCCTCCTGGTGGGGGCTCCTCGCTTTGAAGGCTGCCATCGGGGAATGGCACGATGTCACTGCCCATGTCAACTCATCCTCAGAACCTCCTCTAACAGGAAACAGGCTGCTGGGCCACAGCAGAGCCCCGGTGCCCTGACCCTTCCGCTTCAGCCTCAGAGGATCTGAGTCACATCTGCCAGGTTGTCTGAAGAATTCGCTGAATCTCTTATCGCTCTGTCGACACACGGAAAGGCTGTGTGCTGGCATGTTTCCTGCTAACATGACCATCTGAAAGTGCCAGAGGGTCCTCAGATAGCCACCGGCTTTGCAGTGGTCACCAGCTCCCAGCAAAGCAAGAGCACCACCTCTGGAATATTTTTTAGGAGAAGGCAGGCGAATTAACTCACCCACTGGGCTTGGGACCCCTCCCCCACCCTCATTCTCCCCGGGGTCTCGATTCATAATCTGAAAAATACAGAGCCCCCTCTCAAAAGAGGGCTGCCTCAGAGATCTCAGGTGTTTAGTGTCTCCAGATGGAGTTACTGTTTGGATGACTTTTTAATAGAATGTCACTCTTTTCTTCCCGAACCTACACCGAGAACTATTTCTCTGAAACCACTTTTTTAGAGAGATATAAAAGAAGAGACACATGATAGGATTGGTTCAAAAACAAAAAAGCCTTCTATAACCTTTAACTAGACATAAAGTTTTATCACAGGACAACAAAATTCAAGTCATGAGGAAGCCTGCACAGTGACCCACATGACTGTCAGGCAAGCCACCCACTTTGACAGTCATAGTCACTCCCACAAGACAACCGGGGTCCGATTCTGGCATGGCGCCCCTCTCCGGACCCGCCCCTGTTTCTTCCCTGTGAGGACATCTCCCAGGGCACAGCCTTGCCACATCAGAACTGCACATGTTAGCGATTGCTGCAAACTGCACAGGTGGCGGTTAATACAAATGGAACTTGAACTCTGTCCACTGGGAAAGTGCAGAGCCCAGGGTCCCCTTGGCCCAGCACGCAGCCTACGACGTGAGCTTCGAGTAGCTGGGGGGAGAGAACCGTCTTCGCAGGTACTTGAGGACGTAGAGGGGGAGACAGCTGACCAAAGTGATGACAGAGACTTTCCAGAGGAAGGACAGGGTGGCGATGAAGTACACATCTGCAAAACGGGAGAAGACAGCAGTGAGTGCGTGGAATGTTCTGGAAGGTGTAACGTGACCCACGCAGCAGTCACTGTGCAGCCAAGAGACAGCTGCTTCCCTTACAAGCGCACAGCCCGATATAAGCTCCTACCACCACCCCCCCCCCTGCTCTGGAAGGGGACAAGTAGGCCAGAGGCGCACACGGCCTGTCAGCTCGAATCTCCTCACTTTCCCTCTTCTCTGTCTGACCTGCTCCGGTAGTTTCCTGCTCCATACCACGAGACTTTCAACAACTCCAGTAGAAAAATAAAACTGCAGATGTTTCTGATTTGGACTCTCACAGAGTTTCTAAATCCATTCACTGGTGAACACAAAGTGACATTCAGATGCAGGGTTCAGCTTCCCAGCAACTTTTCCCTCTGTCTCTGTGATGCTCACAAATGGCGGCCAAGGGGCCTGCAGCATGCCACACAGTGGGCCACGCCCCCTTGTCCTCGCAGGGCTTGGCCTTGGGCCTCTGACTGAGGTCAGGGTGCTTCCTTGGGGCTGAGGGGTGGTAGAGCTCAGATGCTAAGGTTTCTGAGCTGTGCCTCTCAACCTTGCTGCAGCCAGAGGAAATCCCTTCCCCACTCCTGAGCTCAAGGAGAAACACAGCTGGTGCAGGCAAAGTACCTACTAAGTGCCGGGTGTGGGGCTCCAGCCCTGGTCGAGTGCTGGCCTACGCTCGGCTCACCCAGGGTTTTTGGCTACTCCATGTCAAAGGCCACCAAGCTTCCTGGAGGCCCACGCCCTTGTGCGCATAGTGGGTGCTCATAGAACCCCCTCTAGAAGACAGGACAGGCGTGAAGCGTCTAAGCGCTCGCTTCCTGGCCATAGGCCTTTTTGTCTGGGAAGCAGAGAAAGAGCCCTGACCAAAGGCACTCCCCCAGGTAAAGCAGAGTTTCTCTGTCTTTCTTACTATGGTCCCACACAGCCTCTGCAGATGGTGTTTCCCCTGAATCCACCTTCTCCATGAAATCTGAATATGCCGCCAGTTCCCACGCACCTGCTATGACGCTGTGCCTTGCACACAAGAGAGTAACATCTGTAACATCTGTTCACCCCAGCCAGCGTCCCATCCCTTGGAGGTGGGGCCACAGCCCCCAGTGGGGAATTCCTGAGGTCCGGCCATGCTGCCCCCTCCCCACGGCAGGCCTCCCCTAGGGGTGCTGTACCCAGAGGTCCCCTGGGGGGTCCAGCAGCTCCAGGTCACAGGGGAGTGCAAGCAGGGAAGCGGCCTCAGGGCAAAGCTCTCCCTGCTGACAGGGAAGATGACCACCCAAGGAGCCCCGCCTTAAGGAAGGCAGACTCTTAAGTGCACATGTGAAAACACCAAAATAAAGTGGGCCATGTGCTGCCTCGGCGCTGGCTGGCCAGGGTGGTGAGTGGATTCTGGCTGAGAGAACCCAGATTTGGGTTCTGAGGCACAGGCGGAGGGGGCCGGGCTGCCTGAACTGTGCCTGGGCTGGGCGTGCGGAACAGAGCTGGCACAGGGAGCCCCCTCAGCACCTGCTGGGATGTGGACTCAGGTGCATCGGCCTCACTCCACCCTGTGGCCCAGGCACCTCTCCACCCTACAG
>NDGM010448438.1:0-10717 GCA_002564305.1 Octomys mimax | reverse complement strand
GCCTGTAATCCCAGCACTGGGGAGGCTGAAAGCAGGAGGATCACCACGAGTCCAAGCTGCATAGTGAGACCCTGACACAACCAAATACATAATAATAATAGTAATAATGAATAAAATAAAATGAGTTATAGTCACTTGGTGATCGATCTGTAAATCAGCAATTTAAGTGACTGTTCTTTTTTGTTCTGTTTTGCTTTCTTTGGTAGGGAAAGTCAGATCCAGCAACACAAGCTGTAAATATAGAGAAATAGTAGCTAAGATATATTCTAAAAATACAAGTATGAGGCCATACCCCGGCCAAATGAGATCAGAATCTGAAAAGATGGGGCCTTGACTGGTAATTTAAGTTTCTAGGTGATTCTAGTGAAATCAACACGAGACTGAGAAATTCCACTCATGCAAACTAATGCATGGCAGTGGCCTAAAACAGGAAAGGTTATAGTGCACACAGCAGAAATTATTTTGGACATGGCATAAATTATACATGTAAAACAGAAACATAGCTAGGCATTGTGGTGCACCCCTCTAATTCCAGCACTCTAGGAAGCTGAGGCAGGAGGACTGCAAGTTACTGTCCAGCTTTACAACTTAGCGATTTAACAAGATAGTGACTCAAAGTTAGAAATTTAAAAAGAAAACCACCAGGGACATAGATCAGTGAGAAGACGCTGGGTTCAAGTCCCAGTGACCACAAATATATATATAAAATTGATGTTCAGCTTCTTTATTTCTAGCTTCTCTTTTATGCAAAAAGTAATAAGAAGCTTGTGTGATATCTGAACAAAAGGGAGAATGCCTGTTGTTTCCTAACTACAGAAGCAATTTTCAAGGTGGCTACAATATTTATTTGATCATTAGCTTCTGTATGCTGAGTACGCAGTACTCTATTGTAGAATATATATATATATATATATATATATATATATATATATAAAATGGTAAATTTCTCTATGACAAGTTTGTGTAGTTTCTTATTCCATTGTTGTAAAACAGAGAATAAAATCATTGATTTAGGGATCAAAGAAAAAAATATTAATTTTAGTTCAAAAAGTTTCAAAAGGATAGCTTATTCTCAAAAAAAAATTTACTGGTTTCATTTTCATCCTGGGAAAATAAATATTGCATTCATTTTGTGTCATGAATAGAAACTTAATTAAATAGCATTCTGACTTATATTCAGGATCTATTTAATGAAAACATTAATTTATCTGTAATACTGTCCACATTTCACATTTTGTAGTAAGGGTCCAAATATTGTTGACCTCTTGCAACAATAATTAAGTAATAAACCTTGATTGTGATCCAAATCCCCTATGGCTGATGATAATTGTTCCCTTCCAGTTTTGCTGGTTTTTGAGCTAAAAAACAGCATACATAATGGCTAACATGTTTCTCAGGGTCGGGAAGTATTTCTAGTGTTTTCTAATGAAGAGGAGACTGGATATGAGGAGCTATTGATGGCCTACCATTTGTCTGCCTTTTCCTAGTCACATAATCTCGAATTCTCAGACAACTATCTAGAATTGATCCAGCAAATGACAGCATATGGGTCAAATTGCCTGACTGTAAATAAAATTGTGTTGGTACATAGTCACTCTCATATATTTTGTCTTTTACATATGACTTTTCTGATACAAATTCAGTACAGCAATTGCAACCATATGACTTGAAAGGCTGAAAATATTTACTATTCAATGCGTTATAGAAAAAGCTACCAACCCACTTGTAGAACAGTCATGATGATCTGTTCTGAGATGAAGGAACCGAGGCTCAATTCAAAAGCTCAAAAGCAATAGCTTCTCTCCAAAAACTATTTGTGGATTAGAATATGACCTCAACAAGTACTGTGTACTCAGCAGAGAGCAACTAATGATCAAAAAATATTGTAGCCACCTTGAAAATTGCTTCTGTAGTTTGAAAACAATAGGCAATTTCCCTTTTGTTCAGATATACACAAGCTTCTCATTACTTTTTTGCATAAGAGAGAAGCTAAAAATAAAGAAGCTGAACATCAAATTTGTATAAGTGGATTATACCTGGCAACTATGATGAAAACATTTATAAGTTAGTCTCCAAAATACTCCATTCCTTAAAATGTGACTACAACTCGGGGATAGAATATAATATAATAAAAAACGAGGTTGTTGCTAAAAAAATTATGATGAACTTTTATGTTATGTTGGTTAGAGGGTATTGTAGCCATTTATAGTATTATTTTATAATAGTCACCCAAAGAGTCATATACAAAACAAGTGCAGGAAATCTGTCCATGCACTACAGATCGAGAATCCAGCTGAGGGCCTGGATCCCACAACAATGTCCTGCATGAGTCCAGCTGGAGGCCAAGAGCCCACAGCAGTGTCTCATGTAGGTCCCTTTCACAGATATGTGCTAGGAAGGCCCAAGGTCAGTGGGCCAAAATCTGTGCCAAAAGGATCAAGGATCTGTGTAGCAGGCTGAGGGATTTGCACCACAGCCAGGAAACTGCTCAAAATGAGGACCAGAGCACCGGCAGGAGGTACCGCAACCATCCTCAGTGACAGAGAGGCCCCAAGCTCCTCTGAGATGAGAGCAATTGAGCTCCCATCAGGAAATCCAGCACAACAAGCTTCTCCAGGAGACTGAGCAGTGCACCATCTTCCCCTCTGGAGAAAGGGAGCAATGCTCAGAATGAGGATCAGAGCTCCCCCAGTGTATACTATAGCTATTCTCAGTGACAACAAGGTCTTGAGCTCCTTTGAAGATGAGAACAGCTGAGTTCATCAACAAAGCCAGCATGACAAGCTCCTCCAAGTGAACAAATGGCTCCCTAATAGCTGCCCAACGTCTTCTAAACTTCTTCCGCTCCAGTTCTGCCTCTTATGCTGCCAGCAACAATCCTCGGGTGGGCCTCCCACACCCAGCACAGGTAGGTTCAGTTCAGCTGGATGTTACAAGTTGACCACCAGTTGTCAATCCACCACAGAGGGATACTTCTGCCTCATACCTGACATCTCCTTCCGTGTAGAAAGAATTCAGCTAGGATAGTACCCACATTCTAGCCCAGAGCAGTAACGCAGGCCTGTAATCACAGCACTCTGAAAGGCTGAGGCCAGAAAATCACAAGTTTGAGCCCAGTCTGGGCAACAAAGTGATTTAGGGAGATACTGCCTCAAAATAAAAAAAAAAAAAAGGCCTAGGGATGTAGCACAGTGCAAAGGTGCTAGATTCAATCCTGAATGCTGCAAATAATACCACCTTTGTCCTATGTATGAGCTTTCTCATTTCTCATCCGGGGAAAAGCAACTCAGTCAGGCTTGTGGGTTCTGAAGAGCACAGGCAGAAGCCCAGCCCTTTTCTTTTCTGTGAGCCTCCACATGGAACTATGTACTCTTTCTTCCTCTGTACAGTAAGCTCTAGAATACTCATTTGCCTATAGTACAGGCCACTTTCAGTTTTGTCAGGAATAAAGGTCATATTTTAGTTCATGTGTTGTATTTACCTCATATTTGTTCCTAACTGCAGCCAAGTACAGGGTGATATCAGCTTTCCTCAAGTACATCAGTGCTGTATTCACTGCCCAGAATACAGCCAGATAATACCTGGCAAGGCTTTGCTGGGTCAGAGTGCATGATTTGGGGCTCTGGACTTGAAAGTCAGTGTAGGCGATATTGACCTTGATGGTTTATAAAATATTCTCAAGGACAAAGAAACTTGTTTGTTTGGGTTTTTTTGTTTGTTTGTTTCCTTGGTTTTTAATATGTGTGCTGTTGACTTTTGACTATGGCAACAATGAAACAGTATTAGGGCTTAAATGTGCACCACAAGATTTAACAGTAGGGAGTCACTGCAGCTTTTGGTGACTTTGCCCACAGGTGAGTGACTCTTTATGAGGTAGGTCCCTGCCAAATCCTACAAACTATCATCTAGACCTCAGAAAAGACTCAGAGCACAGAGACTTAGCCTCATGCTGACCACACAGCTGACCCAGCAGAGACAGACTATGCGGAGCCTTGTGAGCTGGCACTGCCCCTTATCCTTGAACTCTTGCCTTATTGTTGCTGGGAGTGCAGAAGAAGGTTAGATTCAGGCATTGGGAGAAGAATTCCATGCACTCTCTAGCCGGAAGATAATGGGTTTCTCATGTGATAGAGCACTAGGCACTAGGCACGTTTTAGCTTCAAGGTAGAAAACCATTATGGAAAGGTAAGAATAAAAATATTTTAGGCCTCACGAACCATTTGGTATGTTTCTTAAGTATCGTACTCTGCATTGCGTCATGAAAGCAGTCACAAAGCACACATGAGTAATCACCATAGCTGTGTTCTAGTAGAACTTCACCAAGGCCAGTCTCAGCCATAATTTTTGACGTCAGTTCCAGATAAGGGGAAATGCTTAGCACTGGATTAGCTGCCCCAGGTTCCATTCTGCTTTTGTGTCCTATGGGATGATTCTTGAGTTAATAAAGTTTGCCCATGTAGCAGAAGATGCCCTGCCCCAAACCAGTGTACTTCAGTTTATTAGTTGCCCAGGTAGTAGCTCTGGTTATAGTTCTTGGTACTTTGGTTTCTTAGAAATGGCTTGTCACTGGGATGTATATTATAAAAACCAATTGCTGGGCCAGCAGATAGCTCAGTAGAATAAGCACCTGCCTGGCAAGTGCAGGATCCTGAGTTCAATCCCCAGTACCACAAGGAAAAAAAAAATTGCCAGTTGATACAATTCTGCCTCTGGACTCCCTGCTTGAGTGTCCCATATAGGCTCTAGACCACCAGAGATCAGGCCAGACATCCCGGGAATGATCCTGATCAGAGTCTGTGGATGTACATAAATCTATCTACAAGTCCTGCATGCTGTTTCTGTGTTTCTGCTTGCTGCTATTGTGCCCACACTCAGGTCTGAGGATTCAGGTTTGCTCTGGATTAGGTGATTATATATTGTTTTAGTATATTGTTGCTATAGCAGAATTCTGGAGATTAGGTCATTTATGAGAAAAATGTCTCCAGAGCTAGAAATTCATGCTTAGACAGTTCATCTGGAAAGGGCCCTGTGCTGTGTCACTACAAGGAAGACTGAAGGTCAAGGCAAAAGTTGAAGAGACAAACTACCTTAGTGATCCTCTTTATAAGAACCCTCATTTGAAAGCACAAACCTACTCCTTTGGGAAGGATGTTTACCACTCCTAGAGACCTGACCTCCTCCCAAAGGCCCATACACCTCTCCACACCATCCTACACAATCACATTTCAACATGCACTTCAGAGAAGCAAACCACACTGCAACCACAGAACATTTGAAAAAGCAATGGATTCTTGAGGGCAGGGTTTTAAAGGTGAAGCAAGTTTGTAAGAAGAGGTGGGAATAGTAGTCATCATAGATCAGGCCTAGGAATATCTGTTCCCTAGAGAGCTATCTAACCAGCCACGAGGGTGATCCCACACTCAGTTCAGAAAGGGGGTCTCAGAACCACAGGCTCAAAAAGAAAATCTAAATTAGGACGGTTTTAGTGTTAGAAAGAGATGCTCTTTGATAATGTCTAGTGGCTGATGCTGCCACCTTTGCCATGTTTTTAAGTTTGAAAGAAAGCGGCAATGGCCAATGTACTCTCCTCCAGAAGATAACAAATAATACTTCATTTACACCCAAGGCACGGTAAATCATAGAATTGAAATTCACTGTTTTCTCAGCATCACTCACCCAAATGAGTTCAAAGGAGTTCAAGTCACTGGCTTAGAATGGTAGTGCCAGGGCCAGCAAGATAGCTCAGTGGACTAAGCGTCTGCTTAGGTAAGCGCAGACTAGGGTTCAATCCCCAGCGCCACATGCTGTACCGGCCCTGCCCACGGGTGTCCTGTGTGAGCCACCGAGTCTGGGCACATGCCTGTAAAATCCCAGTGCCAGGGAGGCTGAAAACAGGAGGATCACTACAAGTCTGACTATGTAGTGAGACCCTGCAGACCTTGTACAAAATACATGAAAAAACAAAGAAAGAAAACATCATCACTGGCTCAGGAGCCTGGAGACTAGATTGTTTTACAAATTGAGTTGGGGAAGGGGAGCTAATTCTCAGGTAGTACTTTGAGACCTTCAAGTGAGGCATGAGACTCACAGCTTGAGGCAGATTTGGTCGCTACTCCTGAATTGCAATGCTGATCAGGTAGCAAAGAACATCTGGCAGGGACTGAGCAGGACACAAAGTGAGGGGGACTGCTAAATGTTAGATTTAAAGTCCTGTGTAATTATCTCACATGGAAAAGATTTGATTATAGACTTGAATTATTTGGACTTGGGGCTTGCAGATTATGGATTTAGATTTTAGCCTTTAAACATTTTCTCCCTCACAATCTGAGATGGAATTTATATTCCCATACGGAGAACATTACTGCTATCATTTTATTGTTGGATTGATTATTGTTCCCAACTGTTTGCCCAATGAACTTTTTAAAAAATTTAAAACTGTGACTATTGAAACAAAACATTTCTCATTTCTGCCATGTATTTTTCATGTGAATGAAAGGACCATCTACTGACCCTCCTGGTGGTTCTGACTTAATCTGACCTATGAGATTTAAAAGAAAAACAAGTTAAGTCTCATTTCCACCTCTTTCTCTAAGATATGAGCTGTCTACAGGAACTACATTCTGTTTAGAAATTCTACAATGCATGATTAAAAGCTACAGTGGATGTTTAGTTTTTTAAAATTTATTACAATAAAAATATATCACCATGAACTCCCTTTAAATGCCCCCATTCCTCCAACACAATTATCTCACCTTTCTTGATGCTTTCCAAAGCAACTCTGAAAGTCCTCTTTCACATGAGTTATGGTTGACTCTACACCTTGAATTCATTTAAAATATTTACTTTTTGTGGGCATTTTGACTTTGGGGAAAAATCAGTAACCTCACAGGGACAGATCCTGTGAAAATGGTGTATGAAGACACACCATAAATTTGTATTAGCCTGCCTTTCTTCTGGATAGGACTTGGAGCAGCATCTATGGTGTTTTTTATCACAACACCCAATGACACTTAGGAAAGAGGACTTTTAGAACTGCCTTAAAAAATGGCAAGAACAGCCAAGTGTGGTGGCTTGGAAGGCTGAGGCAAAAGGATTACTGCAAATGCAAGGTCAATCTGGGTTACAAAGTGAATTCACGGCCAACCTGAACTACATGGTGAGGCCTTGTGGAAGAAAAGAGAAGTGTGTGTGTGTGTGTGTGTGTGTGTGTGTGTGGAGAGAAAAAGACAGAGACAGGAAGAGGAAGGAAGGAAGGAAGGAAGGAAGGAAGGAAGGAAGAAAAAGAAGGAAAAGAAAATAAAAAAGGATGAGATAAGTGTGGTCAAGGCAAGGGGATTATTTTGAGGGGGATTTATGGCAGTGCATCTTTCACTGTAACAAATTTTTAAAAGTTAAAATGTGTGAGGAAGAAAGAGGACATAGTTCAGCAAGACATGATGAGTCTTCCTTGCAATAAATTGAAATTGAAGTACAGTAAAAATGTCATTGACAGAAGCAAGGAGACAGACAGACACAGACGTGCAGAGAGACAGAGATATTTGTCTAAGTATGATTTGGGGTCATTGGCATAGGTAGTATTGAAAGTTCCAGTGTAAGATGGAAAATACCTTATGAAAGAAAAATCATTAAGAATGTCACAGAATTTCCATGAACAACACTGACAGCTCTGGGGAAGGAGCAAAATGCACCAATGGAGTAGTTCTAGAAGGGTTAATTAAAAGAGAATGGTTATCTCTAAAGAGTTTCCAGAAAATCAGTGGTATAAAATCCCACCAGGTCACTAAAAAGTATGGATTAAAGATGTATGAATATAGCTTCAACAGCCACATGGTCATTTCTGGAAACAATGTCAGGGTCATGCTGACTTTTTCTCACTTATGTTAGACATTTCTGGAGGATATTTGAAGACAGAAGAGAGGCAACTTAGGCAGCGTTCCTTAGAAGGGCATGGAAGTGCTTAGCCAGCACTATTCTCACTAAGCCTTCAGATGAAATGCTCTCAGTAATCACAGGGGAACTATTCATGTTAGTTACATTCATTCATTTTGTATTCACTGCACATTCCCAAATAGTAAAAGTTTCAATAGTATCTTTGGGCAGAGCATAACCCTTATCACTGTTATACAGTCCAGGGGCATAAAGGCAACTCTCAAAATAGATATGTACAATCCAAGCAGTTATAATGCACATACACCACTGACAGGTCACAGGATTCCACAGTGTCCCTGAGAGCATCTTCTATTCCTGCACTATTTTTCTGATTGCTGTTTAACAATACTTTGAAGCATATCCTCAATAGCCCAACTGTACTATTCATACACACAAGGTAAGGTTCTCAAAAGCCCCACTGTGGATTTCTAGGATCCACTTCTCAAAGAAAAGCATAGAGGAATCTGTGCTTTGCAAAGGTCCTTCAGATCATTCTGATTTTCAAGGTCGACACCACAGGCTGAGTGTTTGAGCTCTGCTCCATCAATTCCTTCCTATGCCCTTCTCAAGACCAGCTGATGACCTCCTTGTTGCTAAGTGCAGTGAACTAGTTTCTCATCTCCTTGACCCACAAGCTGCATCTGACGAGGTTTACACGATGTAGTTCTCCCTTCTTGCATTGCTCTACTTGGCTCCAATCTGATTTGATTTTCCTACTACCTCCTTATAAATCACTCCTCACTCGGCTTTGCTCCAATTCATCTAGGCCTGTAGCTCGGGAAGCGATCCAGGGCTCATCCCTTAGATCTCTTTTGTTTTGTATCGAAACTTCCTCTCTAGCTGATTCCATCCAGTTTCACTGCTTTAAATTGTATCTGTGTGCCGCCAACTTCCAGATTTATATTTCCAGCTTTCTCCTCAATGCCAGGATCCTCTGTGTAATCTCTGCTTGCCAGAGCCATCTCCTGTCTAATAGGTTCTGACACTAAGACAAAGAATAAATCCCACCTGCCTGTCTCAGCTGTTCCTTTGGTCAGACTGAAAACTTCACGGTTTTTGACACTTCTCTTGAACACATTTAATCTACCTGGATATTCTTCCAGAGGCACTTATAAAATATGACCAGAATTGATGACTTCTTAACCACCAGATTTTATTTCAAGTCAACTTTGTATCTCATCTGGATTACAGCAACAGTCTTTTTAATGATTTTCCTTCTCTCTAGTCATCATATAGTCACCCATGTGAGGGTGCTGAGTGGAAATCACTGTTTCTTATCCACAAAAAAATCAATCAATATGAAAAACCGAGCAAACCAAAATTTCTTTAATAACTTTCTGTCTCAGAGTGAAAGGCAGATTCTAAGACTGACAAGACCTCCCATAAGCTCGTTTCCATTATCTCAGTGATCTTATCTCCTGTTCTCTCCCCCACTGCACCCTGTCTGCCTCAAACCCTTCATTCTCCCAGGTTGCCTCCATTTGCCATGCACACTGCCTGCTCAGGGTCTTTGCACTGGCTATGACCTGTGCCTGCAGGGCCCAGCCACCCCCATGTCCATGAGGTCCATTTCCCTAACCCCTGAGGTCTTAACTCAAGTCACTTTATTTTTTTGTTAAATTTCATTTTTCTCCCCTATTCTTTCATCTGTCTTTTGGTTCCTTGTCATATTTCAAAGATTCAGCTCACTATTGCCTATTACCTATATTTTATTCTGCAGTATATTTATTTCTTACATGGTTTCTCTTCTACTATGAGAAACCACGAACTATTTAAGCTTGTGTGTGGTTTTACTTCACTTAACACTATGGTCTAGAGATGCATCCACTTTCCCAGAAATGACTCAAGTGTACCCTTCTTCATGGTAGAGTAACACTCCATTGTGCATAAATGCCACATTTTCTTTAGCCATTCATCTGACGATAGACAAATAGGTCACTTCCAAGATTAGCTATTGTGACATGTGCCACTAGAAATATGGGCATGTGTATGTCACTGTAATATGATGTGTAGCTGTTTGGGGGAAGATATTTAGAAAGGAAATAACTAGGTTTAATGGAATTTATATTTTAAGTCTTTTGAGGAATGTCCATTCTGATTTCTGTAGTTTTTGTACCAATTTGCACTCCCATCCACAATGAAGAAGTGCTCCTTTTTGCACTCAGCCCCTGTAGCATTTGTTACTATTTATTTTTTGTAAAGTGCTGTGTATACACACCAAGTCCTTATTATGAATATGATCATCAAGTACTAAAAATATGTACGAATATATAATCTATAGATTGGCCATGGTGGTTTATGCTTGTAATCCAAGCTCTTGGGCGGTTGTAAACAGGTAGATCACTATGAGTCTAATCTAGTAGTGAGCCCCTGAACACTCTCTAGACACTTCCTTAAAAATAAATTTAAATATATATATATATATATATATATATATATATATATATTCCATATAACATGAAAGTCTATATAAAGGGTTCCAGGAAATATCATGAAGGGAATGGGGGAGAGGGGAGGGAGAGGAGTTTTAAAAAGGAATTAAGAAGTGTTATGCACATGTAAAAAATCCCACAACGAGTAAAATCAGTATGTAATTATATACAAAGATACACCAATAATTTTTAATCACCTTCTTAGTGAGGCCTTTCCTGGTCCACCTGTCTTCAATTGCATCCTCCTGCTCTCTTGATATCCTGCTTTATTTTTGGTCCATACCCTCTGATTCTTTTTTTTTAATTTTTTTAACATTTATTTATTTATTTAGAGAGACAGAGAGAGAGAGAGAGAG
>NDGM010448204.1:0-10625 GCA_002564305.1 Octomys mimax | reverse complement strand
ATAAATAAAATAAAAATAAAAAAATCATACTAGTGAAATGTACCTATTACATTACTTCTTTCCCTAACTTTTTCTTCCCTAGATTTTTTAAGAGAATGAGAATGGCTTCTTGAGCCCATATGCATATGCTTCTCTTATCTAAATATTTAGAACAAAGGGATGCATGACTATGTCATAAAACTTCTATTGATCTGCAAGTTGTCAATGAGAGAGTTCCAGTCATCACTGGATGCCAGGAGTTGGTATCTTCCCCCTCATAACTCATGCACATTATTTCTACAACTTTAGCATTTTATGATCCAGTTCCCAGTACAGTTTTTGGCATGCAGTAGGTCATCTGCAAATGACTGATACCAGAAAACAGAATGTATATGCATGTTTATTATCTGTAAGGCACTATTCCAAAAGCTTAGCAAATATTAATCACTTAATCCACATAAAAAAATACTTTATAGATTAGGAAACAAGAACATAAAGCAACTAGTTCTTAAGTTCCCAAGTTGAGATTTAAATGTAGGAATTCTAAAGAACGCCATCTTGAGCACCACATTACACCTCCTCCCTATGCCTATATCCCCAGTGTTGGATCTTATTTGTCTCACATAGCTGATGTTCCTGTGTTCTAGTGATTCTATGTGTGGCTCTTGGATAACCAGTGGGGCCCAGAGAAGCTTCTATTATCTAAACAGCATCATTATGAATGACCCTATGGCTGAAACTCTTGATGAGTTTATGTAAGAGACACGAATCCATGATTTTCACATGGCCAGAGTGAAGAAATCAAGGTTGTAAGTGAGTGTGTGTGTGCTTTCCAAAAAGCTAGACCATTAAGGAAAGGAGAGGATTGATGGCAAAGACTGAGGCCAGAGAGGGAGAATGATTATTTCTTTAAGAGAAGAAAATGTGTTCATAGTTTACAAAGAGGTAACCTATGGATTGTGAGAGATGAATAGACGATAGTAGGAGGTAGAAAATAAAACAGAGGTGAGAGAAGAGAGACAAAGATTGGGGGAGGGGCATCAAGGATACAATGCAATTATAGTCCTGATTAGAGATAAGGGTCTGGGATGGAAAGCAATAACTTTGAAGAGGAAATAGAGCATCTTTTCTTTTCAGATGGAGTGAACATGGGTGATCTTGCTGGTTTGCTCCACAGACTGGAAGCTTCAGATAACAGAGGACAGAAAATTAAAACAATCTTTGAGGAGCTCCACTGACCTCAAAAATGCCTGCTTAGAGGATACTGTTGGGGATATTAAAAAAAAAAATGAAGTGCCAATGGCAACTTACTGATATTCACAGATAACAAGGGAGAAGCCTGGGCTATAGAAAAAGCCGATGCTTCCTTCAACCAATTGTCAAGTTAGGGGAAAAGAGGTGTGCAGAAAGTATGCATGTAAGGATTCTACAGCATACATTAAATACTCTCCTGTCAAGAACACAGCAATGAACTCAATAAAGTTATTGAAATTGTAACTCTATTTCAAATTCATCATGAGAAATTGGAGCTCAGATTGACAGCCCAGGTTGCCATCCCAGTAGCCTGCCTCCATCCCAGAGTCCACCTGCAATGTGAGAATAGCCACTCCTGCTAGGGAAAAATAGAAGAAAATGAGATAAATAAACATTTGCCCCATCAGTGAAGGCAGAACTGGCAAAGGTCACCTGCTTCGCCAAGGGGCAGAGAAGGCTGGTCACCTTGAAGGATGGCCCTGTGGGGGTAAATGATAAAGGGGTGCTGTGGGGCTAATTTCCTGGACAGTAGCCCTAGTTCTAGAGTCCTTTCTGCCTCAGGAGGCCAAGGTGATCACTGGTCCACCTCCAGGCCTGCTAGAAGCCTCATTGATCTTAGTGATAGCTGAAGACTTCAGCAGCAGCCAGTGAAATGTAAAACTAGACTACACTACAAAAATTCTCTTCCTTGGGGAGGAGAGAGGAGTTGGAAAAAATGAGGGGACGAGCTATGGATTTCCTAACTCTTAGAAATTAAACTTTCTTTTCATTATTCTTTCTCTTGTTATGCTTTCTCTTGGTTTTCTTTTCCTTCTGTTTTTGTCTTGTAGTGCTAAGTAATGGATTTTCTCTACCTTAATAAAAATTCTGTTAAATCATCATGACCACAGGCCAATATGGCACCAGCCACAGGAAGCCATGTGCTGTGTGCCACCTTCCTCCCCCCTGGTCTGATCACAACTTCCCACTTTCTGTTCACAATATCCTATTTCCTTGTTCCTACCATCCTTCTCAATCACTATCTGCCACATCATACAGACAGCCCTCAAAACCCCACTTCCATCCTGGCCCTATATACGATTTGTTGTTCCTGCTAGGACCTCAGAAGCTCCATATCTCCTTTTCTGTGGTCTTCTCCACCCCTACAATAAAGGCATTTTTACCTTTTTATTTCTCTTTCTTTTCTCTAAGCACCACTTAAACCTAACACTAAGGGTTGAATTCAGGGCCTTAACACTGAGCTATATCCCCAGATCTTTTTTTGTTTATTGGTTTTCAACTTGCCGCACTGCTGAAATGCCCAGCTGGGCTTGGCTCTCTTGACTCAGCTTCCCACAGTGCTAGGATTATGGGTGTGTGTCACCATACCTGGTTTAGCTCATGTGTTTTACACCAATAGCCTAAAAAAGTTCTCTCTGAGAGACTCCTGGGAACTTTCACAAGCCATTTCTGTTTTCACTGCTATTCTTGTAATTTATTTTCTTTTTTGGAGAGCTGGCTCAGCCCACCCTGAGGGTGGGGCTGATATGGCATGCGGTACCAGGGATGGAACCATGGTCCCCTGTGCCTGCCTAAGTTTGCCTAAGCAGGCACTTTAGACTACTGAGCTATCTCTCTGGCCCCTCACTGCTATTCTTTTATTTCCTTTTGTGGTCAATAAAATGATATTTTGGATCCATAATATCTTTTAAATACCTGTTCAGAGTTTCACACTTATATTACTCATCCTCTGAAGATCCCAAGTAAAAGTAATATAAAATTCTTCAAATTGAGATAATTTTTTTTATATTTTATATTTACTATTCATATTTTGAACCTATACTTATATTTCTACATCATTTAAAAGAAATGACCTTTTCTTTCTATGCTATTATGATCTTCACTCAATCTGTTTTTCACCTTGATTTGTGGCTTCTCCAATGTTCATTTTATAAATCATGGTGCCTCCAGACCCTGTTTGAGAGACCCAGCCCAAGCCTTGTGTGTGAGTGAGACCTTCAGCCATACTTTTGGGACCCCTCCGAACATCTCCAGACTCTGCTTGACCTTTTAGACACTTTGTCTTTGATTCAAATGCAGAATGTCCCACCTTACTGGCCCCCTTTCTTCTCCACCTACACAGGGTCTTCTCCCACTTTACCTCTTCTGTGCCACGCCAGTCTGCCCTAGCTCACAGGGCTCTTCTTCACTTGGGCTCTTCATGTGCCCACTGCCTATTGGTCTCTCTGAGATTTAGCATTAGTTGTTACATGCATATACCTTGCTTTCTCTGAGAAATTATGACTCTGGAGGGGAGTCCTTGGAAACACAATGAAATAAGCCAAGCACAAAGACAAACACCTGATGTTCTCATTCATATTTGAATAGTGAGAAGTCAATTTTATTGAAGTATAGAGTAAAATAGTTTTCACTAGAGTGTAATAGAGAGACAGGAGTAGTAAAGGTCAGAAGTGGGTATCAAAATATGATTAGGAGAGATAAACTCTAGTATTCTACAGCACAGGAGGGTGACTGTAGTTTAAACAATTCATTATATTACACATTGTATAATTATCACATTATCACGCTGTACCCACAAATACATGACTAAAAATAATAATAAAAGTTTTGAATTATGAAAAATTCCCAGAAGAAGAATCTACTTCTAAAAAAAGTCTTGTCAAACTCAAAACACTTAATACATCCATGTTTAGTATGCAATAATCATTTAATATTAAAAACTACTTAGACTGTATCAACCTTTTAGAGAATTTAAACAAATGGTTTCTGTATATTGATTGACTAACAGATTGGCTGACTCACTAAAAGTATTTCTTACCTTTGTTAAAAAAATTGGGGTTCATTCAGGATGAAGAAAGGCCTTCAGGAGTAAATGAGGCAGATCACCACTGCCAACTTGTTCAAACAGGAGGCAAGTTGTCTTTAGCTAAAATTACAGTATAGCATATACCTTTTTGTGGCACAGGTGCAGATTCTGAGGTTAAATTTTCTCATCCACCTATAACATACATGATGAAACAAATATAGAAACAAATAATAGGGAAGTAAGTTATAGATGATCCTTTAGAAGTCAATTTCATCTGCGCATCTAACCATAAAAGCAACATCTGCTCTGCTAAGTACAGGTGTTTTATATCCTTGTCATTAATTGGAGAGGACATTATGTCATCATACATCAATAGTTAAGGTTGGTTAAAGTGCCACTTATCTCGGGTGCTGTCATTAATCAGGTTCTTTTCAGCTTGGTGACTCCAGAGGCTAGGCTGGAAGCTACTCTATGCGAATGGGTCTTCCCTGTCGGTTTAGGTGTCTTTTTATTATCATTTTGAATGGAAACCTTGGGACCCAGACATAAGTGGCCATTAAAGAGCTGTTCTGATGCTTCAGAGAAGAGAAATGTTTTCCTCCTCACCTTCACTTCTCCCACTCCTCATCCTTCTACCAAACAGCCACGTGGAGAGGAAGGTGCATCAGGCCAAGCTCACATCTCATCATAGTTTAACCCATTAGTGGATTGCAGCAAAGCAGCTAACATACATCTGGTGCTCAGAGGAAGCCAGAGAGCAGCAGAATCCTGTGGAAGGTGGCATCTTCTCTTGCCACCTCATGTTCATGTCTTGAAAACCCCTCCTTCACCAACCTTAAACCAGATAGGCATCCCAAATCCAGTGTCTGCTTTTACTGAAAGTATATTCCTTTGTCCTATTGCCACAAATCTGCCGGTATGTTTCCAGAGGCAATAGTGATAAGTCTTAAAATACTTACCTTTATACTTTGATTGCCTTAACCCTAAAATTTGAAGTAGAATTCTTAGGTAGCAGGTTGCCAGCTCAGATAAGAAGCCATCTGATCCTTATTAGCTTCTCACTCAGGTAGTCCTGCTCTTGAAATAATATTTCCAAGGTGAGAGATGTTTTGCCACTGCAAAACAGTATAAGAATAAAATAGGAGAGGAGGTTCTATTTTCAGCATGCACTCACTTATTCACTTAGTCAGTGAATATTTACTGAGTATGAAGTCTGGGTTAGGAGTAAGGAATACAATGATCACAAACACAGTTCTCATGCTCAAGAATTCAGAGTGGATGGAAATGAACCAAACAATTGCCCCATATGGAAAATCATAACTGATTAGCTCTTCTAAGGAAAATATTATGTATCCATGCACATGCAAATATTGATGTGGAGTAAGAATAGAACTGGTCAGGAGAGTGTGGAGTAGTGAAGCATCTTCTATGGAGGAAACAGCAGGTTTAAGATGCCATGATAGGAGAAATCAAGATAATCCAAAGATGGAAAGGGCCCCATGGTTGGCAGAATGTTAAGATGCTGCCAGGTATAGACACCCCTGTACAATTTCTGGGTGTAAATAAAGTGAGATTTACCCCCAAGGTTAGGCTATATGATACATTTGCTTTTAGAAAGAAAGGCTTACTCAATGGACTTGACTTCATAACATAACCTTCTAAATCTCAGTCTGAAATCCAGACAAAGAAGAAGCCAATGATTCAAAGTATGAGATAGGTTCAGTGCTCTGTTCCTGGCTTTACCATGGAGGGAACCAGAAGCCAAGGAATGTGGGCAACTACATGAAAGCTGGGAAGACACAGTTTGGTAGTTGGAGAGGAAATTGAGGCCTTTAGTATTACAGCTTCAAGAAACTGAATTTTGCCAACAACAGAAACATTCTGTGCATTGGTTTCCTAGGTCTGCAATATATCAATGTACCAGAGCTTGGGTGGCTTAGCTACCATAAATTCATTCTCTCCTAATTCTGGAAGCTAGAAGTCCAAGATCAAAATGTTCACAGGACCTGTCCCAGACCTCTATCCTTGGCTTGCAGAGGGCCATTGTCTTCTGTTTTTGTTTCTTCACATCATTCTCCCTCTGACTATGTTTCCTTATATCATAATTTCTCCTGTTAAGAAGGTCACTAGTTTATTAGATTAGGATCCACTTTATAACTTCTTTTTAACCAGAGTACCTCCATAAAGAGACTCTGTAAATTAGGTCATGTTCAGAAAAACTGAGGATTAAAACTTCAACCTGTGAATTTTAGGGAAGAGATTGACTTTGACTCATAACAGTTTGGAAGATTTTTAAGGACTTTTGCCTCATAGCCTCCAGATGAGAACGTACTATGCTCAATTGAGCCTTGCACTATCCTAAGCAGAAAAACCTGGATTTCTGATTTGCAGAACTGAGAGCTAATAAACAGGTGTGGTAATTTGTTAAGCATCAATATAACACTAATAGTGCTAGAGTCTGGTGACAGCAAAGAAAGTTGTCATGACACTAGAGATGTAGCTGTGCAAGATTGTGAAGAGAGTGCCAAAAACTTGCCCTGTGTCCTGAAAACAACTAGAAGCTGCTGATGGGATTAGCATGGGAATGAATGACAGTCATTCATTCATGACTTGTTCATCCTTTCATCTTTCTCCTTTACTCTTGGCCCTTTTCCTCCCCTTCCAAATGAAAATTGAAAGGAACAGGTAGCTGCAGAGAAAGATGAACAGTTCCTTTTCCCACCTTAATCCTCATATTCTATTTTTAAAAAGAAGGAGAAAAGGGGAGGAGGCAGAGAAAGAGACGGAGGAGGACATAATGAATATGAATTTCATGTTTTGAGAAGTCCAATTACTACTACAAGGACAGGTATATTTTCAGATTTAATTACCATAAGAAATCACTTTTTAACACTATTTTATTGACAATGAATTGATTTTTGTTGTTATTTTGAAGTAGAGTCTCACTATATAGCCATCTCATCAGACTTTATTGATAATGAATTGAGATGTCCAGTATACAGTATCATTTCCAAGGTCATTAGCTCGAAAGCCTATAACTGAGATTCAAATTAAAGCCTTGTCAGCTTCAAGATTTTTCTTTAAATTCTTCATACTAGCTGTACATAGCAGCACACACCTGTAATCCAAATACTCAGGAGGCTGAGACAGGAGGATTGCCAGCAGTTTGAGACCAGCCTGGACTACACACTGAGTTCAAGGCCACCTTGTACTACACAGAAAAACTATTCTAAAATGGGGAAAAGATTGCTGAAAAGAGAAGAGGAAATAAGGTGGAGGAAAGGGGAAATGAAGAAAGGGAAAAGGAGAGAAAATACAAGATAGTGCTACTACTAGTTTCTCTTAGTTCATTAATAGAAAGGTTTGTGCTCATATTGTTTGGAGAATTTTTATGTCCATATCTTTTACTCTGAGTAACTACTTTGAAGATAACAATACACAATATATTAACTATTGTTATTCTTCTATTACTTTGTTATGAAATTTTGTTTTTTTATAAGATAATAAATAAAAAATATAAGGTAATAAATTCCTTCATTCATTACACTAATTCTTTGTAAGCTGCTTGCCAGTGCTATTGCCATATAACCTGGTACATCTTTTCAATGTCTTAGAAGAGTCCGATGAACTAAGAAGAGCAGGTTGAGGACAAAGGACAGGAACACCTTCACATGGAGGTCAGATGGACAAGCCCAGCTGAAGATGGATGCCAGAGCTTACACGTGGGCCCACGTACTGACCTAGCTTGGCCCCTTTCTTTCTCCTCCCTTTTCTAGACTTGAATAAATGAGCAGTGACTGCTGACTGGAGTAGAGGAGATGATAACAGTTTCTCTCTTACATCTCAAGATATGATAAAGAATTTTCAAAACGTTCTTTAAGAACATCGGGTTCTGTGCCATCCCCAGTTGCACTAGGGGAACTGCTATTTTTGGAACTGAGGAAGGCAGGATGCAGAGCTAGAAGTGAATGCTAGGACACTCGTGATAGTTTCAAGGTGTCTTCATCACCCGTCAACCTGTCTGTGACCACATTCAGATAAAAGTGTGAGATAAACAAATCAAATGCCCTTAACACCAAAATTAATATGCTATGTACTATTGTTCTCTATGTGAATTCTAAGCAGAAAGGGCATTTTCCCAAGACAATTATTACATTTTATATTCCTTATCTTCTTTTAAAAAGAAGGATGTACTACTTTTCTAGTATTCATTTACATGCCTTTGATAAATTACTGTAACCAGATTTTGGAGATAAAATAACCAGTCTATTAATTACAGTGATTATTATTTAATGGAAAATGGGATTCTCGGCACAATGTGGAATAAGAAGAAAGCTTAGTAATGCATTATGTAGATGTGCTATTTTATCTTAAAGAGTAAGATAAGTGTCCAGCGCATGCTGCAAAATAGAGAATATGTTCATTAACTCTGCAAGATTTATATGTATAATTGGCCATAATATTTTAGCACTATTTGCTTGATTTGGCAGTACATGAAGAACAAGGAAAAACTGTAACTTCAATTAAACTAGGAAAATCCATCAGTGAACATGTACAAGGACAAAACTATCTAGGAAAATGGGAAGCGGAGGGTTGAAACTCAGCTTAACACATTTTTATTTAAACAATGTATTGCTCTAATTTAAACTTGTTAGCAAATTATTGATGGAAAACTGATGTTGGAAGGACAACTTTCCCATGCAAATTATCTTTTAATATAATTAACCCCATAATAATCAAAAGTTTAATTTTGGGATGAATTTTGAGTCTTTCTAAAAGAGAACTTAGTTTCATGGTACACTCTTGATTCTACCATCACCAGACATCTGATCTTATCTTACTTCCCTCAAGCACAAAAGTGAAAAAAATGCTTATACTTATCATCATGGAGTTACATGGATTAAAATGTGGTTATGTAAACCCTAGAAAAATGTAGCCAGTTGCCCAATCCTTATGTGGCCCTCACAAGCCCACAATTTAGAAAAAGTAAGTGTTTGAAGAAAAAGCCAGAATAATAATATTTGGGGTTTTTAAAAAATATTTTGTGATATGTGAAAATTTTGTGAAATTAAAAGTTCATAAATAAAGTTTTATTGGAATGCAGCTACACTCATTCACTTCTGTATTGTTCACAGCTCTGCTGGTGCTACAGCAGCAGAGTTGAGAACATGGAATGCATATGGCTACCAAGGATTAAAAAAAAAAAATTGCTGCTTTACTTTTTACAGAAAAGATTTGCTGATCCCTCAACATAAAAAGCAACATACGGATTCTCAAATGTTACTGCACATTAGCATCACCAGGGCCTTAAAACACCATTTCACCATTGGTCATACACCAGGCCAATTATATAGGAATGCCTGGAGTTGGACACTGGGCCTCAATAATTTGAAAACTTCCCAGAGGATTCCAACATATAGACAGATTTGAGAACAGGTAAACTTGTTATATAATGTACATAACAACAAATAATAAGATCTGAATTGTTTTTAGCTGAAGCCCTAAAAAAAACCCTCCCTTTCTAATTCCTCACTGTATTTCAGAAAAGAAGTTATTAAATATCCACTGGTTATAAAATACTTTTCCTTCTAGTTTCTTTTTCTACCCACTTCTGTTCTTATGTGCATGTAAGAGTTACAGAGAAGAAGAGAAAGTATCCGTGAGTCTCTAACCACACATTCAGTAGTTTTTATTTTTATTTATTCATTATATAAATTTGCAATGTGTGCAATCAAATTCTGTGCAATACTCATGATAGGTAACAGCTGTAAGAATGTGCTTTTAAAGTCTCAGAGAAGGCATCAATGTTCTTGTAAATAATTCCTGTGCTGAGATACAAACCTTGTGTATCTTTTGGCTTCTTCTAAGTAGCCTTCTTACTGGCTTACTAGTAACCAACCTTAAAATAATAATTCCATGGCATTTTCAAGAACGGCAGCTAAAAACAACACCTGAATGTACCTTTAGTTTAACAACCAAAATAATTGATTGGGTGGATCTACATGCTCTAGGAGGAAATAACAAAAGACATAGATACCAAAAGGCCTATGACAATTAATGAGAAAAAGTGAGTACACATTAACTATAATAGAATCCTTTCTACTTTAAATGATTCACTACCTTGGTACAAACAAACAACATCTGCAAATTTCATGCTCAAGATATTGCTATAGACAGAGATAGGATAAGACTAGGACAAAGAAGTTCATTGGGAACTCTACTCCAATTCACCTGACATGTGACCTTAGGCCAATTGTCTACTTCTCAGTGCCTGGCTATCTTCAACTTCAAAATAGGGATAATCATTTCTACATTTCAAAACACATCTAACCACTAATTCCCCTTAATTCTGAAGTCTTAAAAATGGTCTTCATAGCCTAAGTCACAGGGATTGAGCCTTCATAACACAAACTTGACTGTCACTGTCTCAATTCTCTCTTGAGCACCTGACCTTAATGGTTAAAATATGAACCCTCTTGAAGGAAGGGATTATAATTGTACAGACTCCCCAAGTTACAATATAGTCCTTTCCAAGAAAGCTGTATAAAGTGAATTTGGTGCATCTGGGGAAAAATATATATATATA
>NDGM010447710.1:0-13596 GCA_002564305.1 Octomys mimax | reverse complement strand
TTCTTCTTCTTCTTCTTCTTCTTCTTCTTCTTTTTTTGGTGGAACCGGGGATTGAACTCAGGCCCTTCACTTGCCAGGGAAGCGCTTATTCCACTGAACCATCTCCCCAGCCCCTAAGAGGCAGCTTCTGACCACATGTGCACAAAGGTGCAAAAGGAAAATGCATTTAAAACAGGGCTGAGGATGCCAGGCACAGTGGTGCTCTCCTGGCATCTCAGCTCTCAGGAGGCTGGGGCAGGAGGATCCAAGCAAGTTCAAGGCCATCATGGGCCAAGTGAGAGCTTGTATCAAACCTGTCCCCCAAAACAGAGTTGGGGAACAGAGAGGGAGCAGGGCCCAGGTAAAGTGGGGACAGGGAAGGCAGGGGGCCCTTTCTGGTGCTGCCTGCACCGCCTCTGCCCTCCTCAGGAATCTGAACCCTAACCTGAGCCATCAGGACAGGCAGCACCAGGACCTGTCCCTATGGGCCCCGGTGCTGGGTGACAGACAGCACTGCCTGGCCTTCTCCGTCTGCTGTCTGGCAGGCAGGAGCCTTCACTGGAGCTCAAAGTGTCAGTGCAAGGAACTATTCTTGGCCTCCTGGGCCCTGCCTCGGGCATTCCAGGAGGGTGGCTGTGGGCAAGAACTGTGCCAAGCTTCCAGAGCTGGGGAAGGGGGTGGGGACATCTGGGTTTGGAGAACTGCCTCCCCTAGCTTGTGTGACTCGAGCACGCACAGGGGTCTGGCCCTGTGCTAGCGAATGTCACCTGAGCATGTTCTAATAGCCCTGACTTGAGGGAATTTGGTTCATTAGGCCTCCCACCCAAGGTCACACGGCATGAAATCCCGACCTCTGTCTCTCTAGCATCTCCTTAAAGCCTAATGTTCACCCACTTCAACACAGAAAAACCAGGACACTCAAGGCTAAGTACGCAGTAATACCCAGGCCTCCCCTTAGAATGGAACTCACGCTCTTCCCCAGACACCTGAGAGTTTTGACTCCTGCGCTTCCTCCCGGAAGGTGGGGGGCGGGTAGGCCGGTCATACTCATCTTTCTTTTCATAGACAGGAAGCTGAGGCTGTCTTTGGACAGTCGCCCCCTTGCTCCCAGGACCCTCAGCAGCCTGAGCCTACAAGGTCCCTGGGAAGCGCTGGCCTCTGCACACCTGTGGCCCCCAGAGTTCCTGTTCACTTTCTGATTCCAGCCCAGTGACCTGGGAGCAGGGCTTGGGTGCCTGCACTTCCAACACACTGTGGAGCGGAGCTATAGGATGTGGTCATTGCTCCTGAGTCTCAAGGGCTCAAGTTTGTCCCCAAGGCATGGAGAATGGGCTCCTCCAGTGCTTGCAGGTGGAGGCCTCTCTCTGAGCCCTGTGGGTCACCCCAGCCCCCACTGCCTCCCCAGCCCAGAGGGCTCCAGGAGCCACCCTTGCCCTCTGCCTTCCTGGCCTCCTCCAGGGCCCCGCAGCTCCGGGCCAGCCTCTGGGCCAGCGCCTGGCAAAAGGGGACACAAGATGCCTCTGTTCCCCCGCAGCCCTCCTGGCAATTTGCCCTTGCGCAGGAATCCTCGGTTGAGAGCATGTCCTATGAATTCTCCTTGTGCATTGAGAGCGATCAGTTTTTATTTATTCATTTATCTTGTCTTCCACCCCCACCCCTTCTTCACTGGCTGAAATTTACAATTCAGCTCTCAGGTGGCCTTGCTTTGCCAAAGGACAGGCGGCCAGGAGGGAGGGGTCTGCACCTGGAACTGAAAGGGGCAGCTGCTCTTTGCCCCTTCCTTCTACTCTTGGACTTGTGCTCCAGTGGGATGGATACTGCAATGAGTGGTCCTATACCTGTCACAGGAGGGATGCAGACAGCAGGGACCTCCTGGGCCACTGCAGGGCTAAGGGGGTAGAAGGTGTGCTGGCTGCCTCCCCTATCCCCCCTGGTGGTTGGTTAGCCACATGGGCTCTGGTTGAAGAAATTTAAACTACCTGTGCATTTGCTTACCCAAACCTAGAATGCGGGCGTGGCATCCTCCAAGCTGGAGCAAGAACTCCAAGGGAAAGGAAAAGCCCAGGAAACAGCAAGAGTAATAACACTAATAAGCTACTAGGAGCCACTGCATACTGAGCACCTACTATGTGCCGGCATGCACCCACTGAGCACCCACTGTGTGCCGGCATGCACCCACTGAGCGCCCACTATGTGCCGGCATGCACCCAGGCATGCATGGCCCAGCTGCCTTCTCCTGCCAGTACTGTGACTTGCTACGGTGTTGCCACTGCTGAGAAAAGAAGAGACTGGGGCTTGGGGAGGGACTGGTGGCCGCGTGTGCCTCCCAGCTGGCCTCAAGCACATGGGTGACCTTGGCAGGGCTCAGGCAACTCCTTCTAGTGCTTATAAAGGGATTAAAGTGGGGTTCCCCCCAGGGTGCCTGAGGGGTGGTTACATGGGAGGAGCCACACTAAGCAGCAATACTGGGGTTCGAATCCAGACCCCATAGCCTCCCCTTGTCCTCCCTGTCCACACATTTGTAATCAGAGGCAGAGCGGATGGCAGCCTGTCATGAAATATTTACATCCATCAAACAAGTGATGCCAAGACGCAGCCACGCCAGGGTCTTGGGGACACTGATCTTCCACCTGCCCGCCTCTCCCGTCTCCTGGGAGACTAGGAGGGTCGGGGGTGCAGTGGCTCAGCTCTGTAGGCTCCATCTGAGGTGCAGAGGGGGCAGCGGGCTGGGGCCAAGGACATTCGGCATGGCCTCGGCCAGGACAGGGTCTCGGGCTGGCATCTGATACCTCTCCCCACCCCTCCGGCTCTGCTTGCAAGCTGGGCTTACAGATCACAGTGTAACTGTGCCCCGCCCCCCACAGGAAGGGACTGATTAATATTTAAGAGAAAAAACTGTTGAGACTACACAAGAAACAGAGGTCGCCTCTCCCTGAAAGACTCAGACCTGGACTTCCCTCTGGCTGCACCCCACGGCCAGGAACCAGCCCCCTCGCCTGCCTCCAAGCCAGGGTGGCCCTGCAGTGTGTAGGGCACTGCTGCCCACAGACTCTCTACCCTGGCTCTCAGCCCTGTGCTGCCTCCCCACCCGTGTTGGCTCTGGCCCAGCTGTGACCCACAGGGACAGCCTTGTCACCACAGACAAGCCCAGGCGGGAGCCCAACCTTCCCAGGGTGGCAGAGACAGCCTCAGAAGCCCAGGGTGCAGGCATTGGGACACCCTGCTGGAAACCTGGAGCAGCAGCCACCTGGAGGGTGACACTGAACTCTTGCCATCTCCTCTAGCAGCCACAGCTGGTGGGGGAAGGGGGACTGGCCCAGCCCCTGCCCGTGTGGGGACTGCAGAGCTCAGTGTAGTTTGGGGCCTTGGAAAGTGGTTTCGCTGCCTGACGTAGTGGCCAGAATCACAACTTGACCACTTCTCGGCATGCGGCCTTGGCTGAAGGCCTCCACCTCTGCTGCCTCAGTTTCCCCACATGTATGGCTAATGACAGCAGCTGCTAGATTCTACCGGGGGGCTTGGAGGATGCGCTACAGAAAGTGTAAACTGAGGCAGACCAGGGCACTTGCTCTGTCCCTGATCTTATTTCGAACACTCTCCATGGGACCACAGACTCCTTAAAACCATTTGAGACTGTGGAGATTGTTAATGTTCTGTTCAGGTGCCCATTTCACAAGTGACGGAACAGACCCTTCCCCCCACGTTCCTACTTTCTACAACACAGATCAGCCCAGCAGGGCAGGAGGGAGGCCTGGGAGAGTGACACGATCCAAGCTCTCCATGCCCGGGTTCCAGGACTGCACATTAAATGACTTCCGCTCTTATTGCTGCCATTGCTAACAACAGTGAGTACTGGAATATCCGTGACTAGGTCCCCTCATTCTCTAACTACGGACCTAAGTGACGATGCCTGAACATATACCCTCCCCAGAGTCGCTGTGACTGCAGTCAGGAAAGGGCGGTGGGTGCGCTGTCCGCGAGGCCGACTGTGCCTTCCTGCTTGAGGAGCCCCATGCAGGTGCCCCGGACCTGAATTTTCCTCTGCAGGGGCCCAGCGTGGGGTTTGACACACCCTTGCCTCACAGTGCTGTCTGCTAGACTGCCGGGGTGGGGTGGGGTGGGGGAGGCTAGGGGGATGCACCAAGGACAGGTAAACCAAGTCAGGCTAAAGTGCAACATCAGTGTAAGTAGTCTCTCCCCATTGGCCTGGACTGATGACGTCACGAGGGAGGCGGGGCTTGCTAGTGAACGCCCTGCTCTTCCTGAGTTCTCCTTGTGGAGACAGCCCCCAACCTGGAAAACGTCACAAGACCTCACAGGCCCTGGGTGCTCGTTTCCAAGGTGGGACAAAGCCTGCACCTGGCCCTCCACTCTCACCCAGTCCACAGGTCCTCCCAAGCCCCTCCCCAAGGTCTGGCAGTAGGGTGGGGGTGGGGCCGACTTACATGCGAGCAGAACCTCTCCGGGGGGTCCCCACACGTGATGCCCTTGGGCTCCACTGTCACCTTGACATAGTCCTTCAGACGCATGGCCTTGGGCTGGCAGGCGTAGAACTCCCAAGTGGGGCCCTCATCCGTGGTTACCCAGGATTTGCAAGTGTCGTAGTCCGAGGAGGCCAGCATGAGGCGGTGCAGGAGGAGCAGCAGCAGGTGCAGCATGGCTGTGCAGGCCGCAGGGGCACGGCCCAGAGACGCCCTGGGGAGGCAGCCGCGGGCTCAGGCAGGACTCTCGGCCTCAGCATGGGAAAGCCACATCTACCAGGCGGCAGCGGCCAGGGTGTCCCAGAGGCTCAGGCGCTGCAGGTTTGCAAACAGCAAAGAACTTGTTTTATCCAGAAGGCCGCTGCGGAAAATTCAGAGCCAGCGTTTCTCAGACTGCTGATGGGCAGATCAAGGAGTTGCCCTGTAACTTTTCGTCCTCCTAACCTTGGCATGAATGCCTCCCCCGGAGGTGAATCCGATCAAATCAGGCAGACTCTCAAATTGTGACAGTGGATGGAAATGGGATAAGGAGAAAATCCACAGGGATCTGGCATGGGCCTGGATCAGAGTGCTTTTAATTTTTGTCCTTCCAATCAAGCCAGGTCTTTGAATGGCCCTGAATGTGTGATGCACTCAGCACAGCTGTGTAACAGCCCTCCGGCCTGCGTGTAAAGGTAAAATAAAATCAGCAGGTGCACATGTTAGCTGGAAGCCCACTCCCTCCTGAGACCAGACTTGGCACCCTGAGCCAATGAAAGAGATTTCTTTACACATGGGCTAAACGTGACAGTGATTGAATGATAAGGCTGCAAAATAAAAAAAAAGCTTTTGAGGTATTAACTAGGAGGTGACTCAGCTTTGCTTTCCTGGGAACAGCCACTACTAATGGGCAGCTGCCCTTGCTTGGTAGGTAACTTATTAGGAAGTTGCTGGGACTTCAGCTTTCAGTCCATCCAGGTACCTAGGAGTGTAGCTTGTCTTTCATGGGGGGGGGGAGAGAAAGAGATAGAGAGAGAGAGAGACACTCATTAGCAACAACACCTGCAACAAATTAAAAAGGGGACAATTAGAGATGTATAAGAACAAAGCTCTCTGGCAAAACGTGCAAAAAATGAGGCTGCATTAGCGAGGTCTCCTGAGAAGATTGGGCTGTTCTTATTGGAGATTGAGCACGTTAAGAAGGAGGTGAGGTGCCGGCTCATCCTTGATGGGGTTGTTAGTTCAAAGTGGCTCTGCTTGAGGGTCAGAGGTGCAAAGCAGCCCCTCGAGCCAAGATTTAATGGCTGCTTTCAAATACCGTGCCCAACAAGTCAAAATGTCAAAGTTGTTAAAGGAGCCTATGAAATCATAACACTAGTTATAGAGGGGACCCTGTGCACAGGTACAGAGGGTCAGGGTGTCCACATCTGGGCCAACAGTGGAGAGCTAGGTTCCCACAGACAGGTCAGCACAAGCTGAAAGGCAGAGTTGAATGTTCTTAATGGGATAAGAAAGCAAGATATTGAAGACTTACACAGAAATGAAAATGATCAAGGCCGGAATTTTACAATCATCTTTGGAAGGTAGGTTTACAAATGGATCGCTCTGATGATTGCATTACTATTGGAAGCTTCGGGCACCGTGCAAAAGCCCAAACAGACATCATTAACCCAGGTGTCAGACAGGGGAAAACAGGACTCCAGGAACCTCCTGTGTTCCCAGCCGCTTGCTCCTCCCCGGGAGAAATCATGTCCTGCTAGCATGGGACCTGGGCCACAAATACCAGCCAACAGGGCAAAGGTGACCCCATGAGCCTCTGCCACTCATTATTCTGGTTATTGTGCCGGGGACTATTACATTTAAATTCCCAAATCACTCAAATGTCAGTGCGACTCTCACCTGACAGCCTCGTGAGCCATCGTACACGGGAAGTCCCGGAGGAGCTAACTATTTCTATGAAAGCCCGCTCAGTTACCCAGACACAAACACATTCCTGCCAGAAATGACAAACTGGAGGGGCGGCGCTGCGGCCTGTGCTGGCACTGGCACTGGCGGCTGAGCGCTCAGCCCTGGGAAGAGCCCCAGCCAGTGCCCTGCTCCAGGCCCTCAGTCCTCAGCGGGGCTCCTGCATCTCTCAGCGCCAGTGTCAGGGTGGCCCTGCCCCTCTCCCTGGATGAAGGCTCCTAATGCAGATGAATGAGGGTCGGAGCTGGACCACATTTTCCCATCTCACCCCAGGGCGGCATCAGGAGAAACCTGTTATAGAGTCTGCCTGGCCTTGAATGTATGTCTTGCTAGAAAACTCTCAGGGGGGGAAAAAAATCAAAAAACGTGCCTGGTGTCTATTTTTACAACCCGAGAAAATGTAGTAAAAATAAAATAGCGTGGCCGGCAACGGCTTGGATGCTTCTCTACCAAGTGAGCTCCACGCTGCCCAGAAAGCAGCATGCCCCTAATTAATTCTGCTAGCAGCAGGCTCCCCACTGTTCATGAACAGGTAGGGAGCTCCTCCTGCCTAGGGACAGCTAGGGTGCAGGGCTGCGGGCTTACAAGGAGGAGCCCGGAAGGCATTCCGGTGTCCTCGCAGGACCAGCGGCTGGGCTCAAGGCTGGGACGGAGCTGTTCGTGGTGGCCAGGAGGCGGCAGAGAGGCCCAAAGGCCTGAAACAGAGGCGAGGTGTTGCTACTTGGAACTCTACTAATTGCTGGCTTAAATGTCACACATTCCCAGGAAACCGGGTGGGGGGGTGCCGGTGGGGGAAGCCAGCAACAAAATCTGCGAGGGGGGAGGTGTGTGTGTTTACAGTCAGTCAATCAACTGGGTGCTGCTGGCATCCTAGGGGTAATTGTAAGCTCAGCACCCAGATATTAGGAGTTTTTGCCAAAAAAGAAAAACAGGAGGGGTGGGGAGGTGCAAGAGCCCCTGAACAAGGAAGAGGAGACCATCTAGGGAGAAGCCAGCAGAGGATTTCAGAGTAAGAGATTGTATCCTGGTGGGTCATTTTCTCCTTGGAAAATAAATCTTCACCTGATATTATTAAGAAACTGCAGTTCCCAGAAACAAATAGAATCAATGTGCTTTATTTTCTTTTAAGAGTCCTCAGGAACGAGGGGGGGGGGCTGATAGCCAGGGTATTAAAACCTGAAAATTAGATTTTATCAGGATTTCTGAACTCAGATTTCTCTGTCTTATTGAATTAGCGCCTCTGGGAGCTGGCTGGGCTTTCGATCTGGCTTCTCAGGAGTAGCGGGCTGTGCCCTGGCCTCGTGGGAAACTTGTCCCGGCGGGCGCTGGCTCCCAGGGAGCTTTGGTGGGATGAGGGAAGCGTATCCTCCTTGGAGGTCTGCATTCTCTTTCCAGCAATGCAGTGGAAGGTATGGGATTTGCTATGGGGAGGAGGGACAGGAGAGCCCTATCTGACCAGGGTCACCTTTCTGTCTCCTGCTCCAAGCAGGGCCCTGTGGCTTCCCAGCGCTCATCACCGGCTCAGTGCACACGGGGGTTCCCTAGTGCCCGTGCACCCTGCTTTGCAATCCTGTTTTCCCTGGCTCGGAGCTCCCTGTGGCGCTCTCTCTGTAGCCAAGGAACCGGAGAAAGTTGGTTGCACTGTGTGTGAGGGAGCAGGAGCCCCGAGCGCCCGGGGGCTGAGGACGTGGGTCCCCGGTGTACAGGCGGGCCGCCCATACCGAGGACGCCAGGAGTTGGGAGTCCGCGCGGCGGGCTGCAAACCGTGTGCATTGCACATAGAGCCCGGCAAGCCCGCCGCTGCTTTTGCCTTTCGAAGTTGCAAGCGAAACACCCGAACAATTCATAATCAAGCCTTTCATACGACCTGGCCAGCATCGAAGTAGCCCCCTCCTTTGGCACCGCCTCCCTTAATAAAAACACATCCAGCAGCAGGAAAGCACCCAGGAACGAGCTGCACCCCCATTCCGCGCGCTGCTACCCACAAGGATCCCCAGCCGGTAACCCACTCCAGGGCGGCTGCACCCTTGAGACCGCGGTCGAGATCCTGCCCTGCCCATGCTCCTGCCTCACGACTCGGAGCCCAACTCCAAGCCGCACTCGCTGAGCTGGTGCCCGCTTGCTCCCCACCTCCACCTACCGAGCCCCAGCGAGGCACGGAGAGAAGTTTCCAGCTGGCGGAGAGTTGGGGGCGCAACTGCGCGCTTGTCAGTTTGCAGAGACTCGAGGGCGCTGGGTGCGCGGCGATTACAGGGGGTTCCGGAGCCGCGCTGGAGAAGGGCGACTTGCGGTGCAGGCTCTCAATCAAGCCTCCTCCCAACGTCCACCCCCACCCCTACCCCTCCAGCCACACACACACGGAGGGAAAAGCCGGCCTGGGGTGGCGGAGAGGGGGGCGGGGTGGGGGAGGCAGAAGAGCCAGCGACTCCTTTAAGATGCAGCTCCAAGCGCGCTCACACCCCTCTAGGTCCAAGCCAGCCCCTAGCTGTAGCAGCCGCTACCCAGTAACTTTTGCAGCGAGCTCGAGCTGCACGGTGCTGGAGCCGCTCCGGGGCCGGAGTGCTGCGCGGCCACCAAGCTCCGAGCGATGCAAGCAGCAGCGGAGCTGCAACCTTACCCGGCTCGGCGGCTCGGGGTGCAGAACGAGGCCGCCGCTGTCCTCGCTCGGCGGTGGGTGCGGCGAGGCCACGGGGGTGGGGGCGCCGTTAAGCCGGGGTCGGGGCGCCCTGGGGCCGCCGGGGGCGCCGCCCGCTGCTGTCCCGGCCGCTGGGGCCGGGGGAGGGGGCCACGCGCGCAGCCAGCATCCAAGTCTGAGGTCGCCGCTAACAAGTGCAAACTTTTGGGGCCCCCCGGGCGGCTCGGGGAGCAGCCGAGCTCGCGCGCCCCGCAGCCCCCGGCCTGGGTGGGCTCCGCGGCTGCTGCCGGTCGCGGCGCCGAGGCATCCCCCCTCCCAGCCCCAGCAGGGCGCGGGCCAGATGGCGGGGCGCTCAGGGCCCCCCCGAGCGCCGCTCCAAGTTAATGCCCAGGCGCAATCCTCTTGCCATCGCTGGCGATCACCATCGGGCTTTTATCTCTCGGCCTGATCCGGGCTGCGTAACTTCCTCTGTGTGGCTCTAACACACCATCCCACCACAGAGCAGCGGTCTTCTTAAAGGTGCAGGGAGGAAATACTGCGAGACTCCGGGGACGCCACGGCCCGGGGAGGGGGGCGGCGAGCAGGGGTGTCCCCGAGCGCCCGCGGCCAGGAGGGACCCCAGCAGGCGGCCGCGGGAGCAAGCCTGCTCCTGGGTTGGGGGGTCGCTGCCTACACATGGCCTCCGGGCCCGGGGGCCAGCGGGTCCCTGTGCGCAGGACGCATCCTCTGCCGGCGGTGCGGGTCAGGCGCGGCGGGGCTGCAGCTTCCTTCTCCAAAAGCGGGAGGGGGTGGTGGTGGAGGGTGGGGGGGCTTTCCGGGTGCCGGCGCCCGTGGTTGTGGGGGCTGCCCCATTGGCACAAGGAAGGGGGCCAAGGGAGTCGGGTCCCCCACCCCAGCAGCCCAGGGCTCCGGGCTGCTTCTTTCTCTTTCTCTCTGTGAAGGGCTGCCACCCAGAAGGCCCAGAGCAGTGGGTAAAGGGGTGGGTGGGTGGATTTGGGGCGATGGGGAGGGGGAGCATCTGAGCGCACAACCAGAGCCTGAATACCAGCTGACACATCGCCGCCTCCACCCTCATGGGCCCTGCTCGGGAGAAGCCAAGCGAGCTCTGCAGGGAGTGCAGAATAGGGGGCAGGGGGCTGGCTGGGGGTTCTGTACCTCCCTGGGGCAAGGCTGAGAGCAGGCGCGGGAGGACTCTGGCAATGCCGGGCAGTGGCCATTGAGTTGGCACCTGCGGGCAGCCCTGGGCTCTCTGGCCCCTGGAGGGTTCCTGCCAGCCTGCTTCCTGGGGCTGTGTGGAGGGAGGCTTGCATAGTCTCCAGAGATGCTCCTGGTTTGGGAGTGCTCCTGGCCTCCTTAGGAGGGTGGGCTTGAGCAGCTAGCACTGCCATTTGGAAGTATCAAGAACAAAGGACCTGAGGACAGAGGGGGGGAGAGAGAGAGAGAAAGAGAGAAAAAGGGAGAGATTAGTCCAAGGTCACAGAGGGTGTCAGAAAGGGGAGCAAGTGTCCCACCACACTGCCAGCCCTTACCTCCTCACCCCACCTTAACCCTTCTCTGCTGTGCCCCTAAGCTTGGAGGGAGGGTTGTGCTGCTGAATAACGTTTGGAAGCTTGCAACAAAGCAAGAGGCTGCAGAATTAAGGATTGTCATCTGCTATGCTAATAATAATAATATTTCTTGAGCACCTGTTTTATGGCAGCCTCCCATTTCTGTGCTTTATCCACTGGTTCTTCCCCAAAGATCTGCGACAGTGTACCTGCTCTTGGTGGAGTCCCCACTTCCAAGGTCATACAGCTCAGGCAGGGACTGGCCTGGGCCACTGGGCTATGGGTGGCCATGTGGTAGAGCTCTGTGGCTGCCTGACTTGCTGGTTAGCCAGGGCGTGGCAACCATTGCTTCAGAGCCTCAGTTTCCTCACCTGTCAACTTGGGCCAACACTTCATTTTCTAAGAAGGCAAGGGAGGTCTGCATCAGCGCTTGCTCTCTGGTCCCTCCCTGGCATCCAGGAGAGTAGACACAGGCCAGCCCTGGTCCCCAGTGCCCTGGTCTCGGGGCACAGAGTGGAAGGAAGGTGGCAGAGAAGGGCACAGCGCTTGTGCTCTCGGAGCCTGCAGAGGGGCAGAGCCAGGGTCCCTGGCGCAGGTGAGTGATGACCTGGCCACCCTTAGCCTGCTGTCCCCCCACGCAGGGTCATCAATCCCCGGAGCAGCATGCTCCTCCATCATCGCTGTGCCTGGGTGCTGTCAGCATTAGGCAACAAGACTTGTAGGAGGTGCTTCCCACTCAGAGCCAGACAGACACAGAGCAAGGCCTGGCGCGGCCCCTGCGCTGGCTGGCTGGGCCCCGTGGCCTGGGTGCAAAGCTGTACGCACTAGAGAAAATTTTCGAAAACCTCTTCTGCAACCTCCCACCCGTGGTGCTTTGTGACTCGGCATCAAGCTGAGGCCACCGGGCTTTTGCTGAGACCCATGGTGGAGCCAGACTTCGGGTTTCCTCACCAGTGGACCCCAGAAGTCAGAGGGTAGTAAAAGGAGCTCTGGGATGTGAGCCAGCTTGCTGGGATTTTCTGGCTCAGTCCTCAAGTAGCTGCGTGTCCTGGGGGGAATCTCTCCCTGTGCCCAGCCTGTTTGTCCATCTGCACAATGAGGGGAACTGTCCCCAGTCTTGGGACTGCCCCCCACTCAGCATCCAGGAGATGGAGTTTCTTTTAAGGAAACAATGAAGGGCTTCCTCTCTAGGCTGGGGGACAAGCAGGATTTGGGCCCCTGAGGGACCAGGTGGCTGGGGAACGTTTGTTTTTGAATGCTATTAAGATTCTTGCCAACGGATGACCTTTTCCTGGCATTGAAAAGACGCAGAGAAGTGGAGTCAGGAAAGTGTTAATGAATCTCCCCCCAGAATCATCACTGGCTGGCTCTCGCCAGCCGCCTAATCATCTCCTGCAATGGTGGGATTTTGGCTCTACAGATCAGTTCTAATTTGAATTGTGTACATGGAATCTACTATCAAAATCATTTGCAGAACAATGCATTTAATTTTATTCCATCTACATTTTTAAAAAAAGTATTGTGCATAATCAAATCTACAGGCATCCAATGGATATTTCATACGCACACACTATAAAGCTACACACCAAACGTGAACGGGGAGACGGGGCTCTCCAAGCTTTAGCGTGTATGTTCCCTCTGCACTGTTCAACTCCTTCACATTGGGAAACATGCACAGGATAGTTAAGTAATAGAAAATTACAAAGTCAAACGCAGAAATAATCTACCACCTCTTCAAGGAGAGGTAACAGATGAGAGTTGCGATGACAGGTAATCCACCCCTCAGGGGATTTTGAGGAAGACAGCAAATCCTAAAGCTGACAGACAGAAGGACAGGCAGATCAAAGGAGCTCTTGCTGATGCTTAAAAGGAGTGCAGACTCAAAAGCCACCACTGCCACCCTCTCCCCCAGGCCTGCTTTGCTCTGCTCATTTATGCCAGGCTGAGCTTTGGATTCTCGAAGAAACTCCTTGTCCGTGTGACCTTGAGCAGCTGAGATGCCGCTTAGGAAGGTGGTGAGAGCCCGAGCTGCCCAGGACCGTCTAGGGCCTTCAAGAGCTCCTGGGCCCCTCTTCTACAGCCAAGGCATGGGGGAGGAGGACCGAGACCCCAGCCCGCGGTGCTCGCCAAGGTGACAGCTCCTGGCAGTCACAGAGGCTGCAAGAAGCGCTCGGGCTCCTCCCTGCCAGTTCTCAGCTCTAATCTCTAGACCATACTTCCATTAATTATTATTACCGTATTAATCATACATGTGATTAATTCAGTAATGGTGATTCATAATTGATTGCATTTTATATGGCGCCTTTCATCCACACATGCCCCAAGATGCGTGCTGCCTACAAGAGACACAGAGAGCAAGACGTGTTCTTTGCTGGTCTGCATTTTGTTGGATGAACTTCTCTTCGCAGAGGCAGGGGCTGCTAGTTTCTGGGCAGACTGGGCTTTCCAGCCCAGCCCCGAGCATTCTCCCAAGGCCTGCCTGGTGATGGTCGTGCTGGGGAGTTGCAGAGACCCCACTCCCTGGGCAAAGCCCGCCTGCCTCTGTGGGGAGTCGCTATGACAGAGCAGCTCTGGCCCAGGGCTCTAAAGCTGGCTCCCTGGCTCCCTGACTCTCAGGAAGCGATTTCCCATTCTGCCTGTTTGTCCAAATTAAAAATCAGCAACGGGAGCCGGCCAAATAGTGCAGAGGATTAAAGCACCTGCAAGAAGGCTCAGGGGCCGGGTGTTCGATCCCTGGCCCTGATGCGCAGCCCCACCCCCGGGGCACACTGAGACAGCAATTGAGGCTGGGAGTGGTAGTGCACACCTGTAATCCCAGCGCTTGGGAGGCTGTAAACAGGTGGGTCACTATAAGTCCGATCTATGCAGTGAGACTGTGTACACCTTGTAGACCCTTCCCTAAAATGCAAAAATAAATAAATAAATAAAAGAGCAGTTTTACAGGCTGTTCTATTTTTCAGAAACTCTATTTCTTCTTCTTCTTCTTCTTCTTCTTCTTCTTCTTCTTCTT